>SMSR01010037.1:0-29429 GCA_019453355.1 Ceratina japonica
TTTGACGGCCCCGTATAATACCGATCAATAATTCAACGACACAGAAACCAGTTATTACTCCCATTGTAACCGGACGGCAATTTAAATCGTTCTTGTTTTTTTTCGGTGCGCGAAACGGGAAAAATTTATTGGACTCGCGCGGAACGGTGTACAGAGGATAAATAAAAGACCGAATGTTGTTCCGTCGGGCTCGGATCTCATTTAAAAATAACGAGATTTTATTAATCGCGCTCGGAAAACAAGCGACGGGACTGTAACTCGCGGAGGACGACGCGTGGCGAATCGCAGACCGCTCGCTCTCTCCTCGAACGGCGCCCACGAGTGGCGTAAGTCTCCTCTCCGCGGCGCGTAGGGTGCGATTATAATATCGACGGGGTAGGTTCGCGGTGGGACCCTCGAGATTCGAGAGCATCCGTCGAGAGGGGCTCGAGAGATCTCCGGTGTTACGACCGAGAAGGCTTCTTGAGCAATTGCCTACCGTGAATCAATAAGTGTCCTCGGGCGCCGCACCGGGTTCGCTTCTTGGAAACCGGTTCAAAGGGCTCGCCGCGCGATGTACACGTTAGAAAATCGTGGGAACGTCGACGGACAACGGACAATTTGTTTTCGGGGCGATGATTTCCGAAGGAGATTCGGGGGACACAGCCGGATCGGAATTGTCGGTTACATTTGCTGCTAGTCGTTTTTAACGAGGGAACGCGTTTAGGGGAAAGTTCCGGGGCGGAACAATCGGTAACGCGAAATGGCCGAGCTATTTCGGCGTTGAATTGTTGGTTACGTGTACCGAGAGGAACGCGTCTGAATTGTAGAGCCCGCGCGCGATTAGCAGGCAGGTCTATTATTAAACTATTATGGAGCCCGGAGAGTACTGTCGGTCCTTTGGAAATTAAAGTCTAAGGTTGGGCTATAGTTGTAATAGTTTGACGCCGGCGGGACGCGGCGGAGGTAGAGAGCGGTTACAAAGTAGCCGGAACGTTTGTGTCTCATTGAAATTCCCCTCGGCGAATGAGAACGAAACCGAAGCGACTGCTGATTATTCTCGCATATAAATACCGAGAGAGCCTCCGCATCGTTGCACCGTGAATGCGTACAGGGTGTCCCATTTACGATTGTCATCTCGGGCGCGTCGCCGTTTCAGCGTGACAGGTTCACGGGAAGTCGGCTCCCCGCTTCGAAAATGTCACGATTCTCGAAATAGCCGAAGCAAATTATTCGCGGCGGCGATCAATTATTTCATCCCAACTCCTCGCGGAAGACGAGCTTCAGACGTTTGATTAGGGACACCCGGTGTAAGGGCTCGTGATACGCAAAAGGCCCGTTCTAGTTTCCCATTACAATATATTCGCGCATACACGCATCGAATGCCTCCTTTGTCGAGAGACCGGCGTCACTCGCTTCCTCTATCGAACCCCGTAACCAGTTTCCCCCGTTTCGAACCCTACCGCACCGCTTTCAAAGTGTTCCATCCCCGACTACCGCCTCGCGTCTCGTCGATTCTTGCCTCACCATTAACCACTATCGGTTGCCAATTTCGAAAACCCTTCCCTCGATCGAGATTGAAACACGTCTCTCAAGTCCTACTTCTCGTCTTTCCTCAAAGACACGTCAGCATTATAATAGTATAAGTTGATTCTGCACCGAATTAGTTCTCCGCCTCTTCTTATTTCGTTTCTTAAACATCGTTCAGATCATTTTTGCATGCCCCGCGATCAAACATGCTCCACGACCCTCTCCAGTTCCGTTCCCGCGGAAACCATTCAGTTCTCTGTTCTCACAACGCCGTCATTACTGCTACCACCATGTCAGTCATGGATCACAAAGGCCCATAGTACAGTGACACCTGCATAGGAATGATCTTTCTTTTTGCAACTTGAATGCGACTGAACTGATGACAATAGCCAACTTGATGCTCGTACGATATAATTATTTGAACCTTAGATCAGTGCCCTCCAACCTGTTACCATTTATAGTACTTTAGAAACGAATGGTAACGACGAGACCTGCTTAGATGAAAAGGCCCGGAAAGGGCTGACGCGCGTCGCACGTTTCTTTTTTAAGAAACTGGCTAAAAAACCCATCTCGCGGGAAACCATTCATCGGGCGAGCGTGAATGAGCGTGACGAGTGACAGTGAATTCTTCGTTCCTGTCTTTGATCTCGAAACCGCGGCATATTGTTCCCAGCGCGCGCACAGCGACTGTTATTCAATTAAACTGCGGCCGCAAAGAATGCGTCGCGTCGTCGTCTCTCAGCCACGGGTTAACCGCGAACATGCATGCACCCATAGAACGTTCTCCACGGCCTATACGACGCACGGTAATTGAGACGGCGAGGAGGGCTATTCCGCCGTCCCGCCATTCAAACAGTTAATTGGTATCTCCGTGAGATTTTTTATCCGCCGGTCAAAGGTGGAACTGAAACTGCGTCAACCTGTTTGCGATCCGTCGTGGCCGCGCGTTATAGGGGACGGTTAGGAAAAATGTCCCCCGTTATGGAACTGAAGTGGTTAACGCGCGAACAAGTTCTATGGCCTTTGACGCGACGAAACGCGTACAGATCGCCTAGTTTACGCCTAATTCGCTCTACTCGAGTAGAGAAAGGGCGAACGATCGAGCGATCCAACGTCCCATTCGCTCTAAATTCCGTGAGATCACGGACGACTTCTCGAAGAGAATACAATACGACGATCGAAACTGCGTCCCGTGAAGGGAATGAGCCATGAACGGGACTCACGGGCACAGAATGTTTCACTCGACACGGTTATGTTATGATTCCCGAGGCGAGAGAAGCTTAGAGAGAAAACTGCATGTCGTAACGTATTTTAGTAAGAAGGTCCGATCGGGTCTGAGCAACGGAATGGCACGCGCTTGTTTTTTGGAACGGTGCATCGGCACACGAGAGGCGAGCCTCTTTTAGGGCGTCACGTTAGTCCCCTAGTCTAGCCTAGTGAGCCCGCTTCTTATATTAGAACACGCGAAACACTATAAGTACACACAGCCCCGATGTTGTGCCGCGTTCACGAAAGCAGGGATTAGTTGTCACGCTGTCCGTCCTTAGATAGAATGCTAATGTGTTTTACCGGAGTGCCACGCGTTTTTGCAGCTTGATTATGCAAAACGTTTAGGAGAAGACTCTTTCCCCTGGGGGGATGTGCTCGATTTCCATAGTACCGCGCGTTCCGCGGTGAAAACGTTAGCTGAGCCGAGCTAGGGAGGCAGTAGAGTACAAGGGATATCGTATACAGACGAGATTCGTAATTAATCAGGAGGGGGATCACGACCAATCTCTGTTGGCGAACGCAACACACGTAACACGGGTCCGCGTGTATCTATAGGAGCCTCCATAAGTACCGCATTAAGTAGCGCCACACTCTCGACTCGACACGGCAAATACTCACACAAGATAGAAACACCACACCTAGCACCGAGTTTCTAGACGAGGAACGAGAAGCTATTCTATTATATCGACGTTTAGAAGAGAGCCTGCGGTCGGCCGCAACTAGTAAAACCTCGCACCGTTTGCTTATGCTTCAGGCCCGTGGGAGTTTGGGGAAAGATCGTGGGCTCATTGTGTGCGATCGCCGGTGTACTGACGATCGCTCTTCCTGTCCCGGTCATCGTCTCCAATTTCAACTACTTCTATCATCGTGAGACTGACCAGGAAGAGATGCAGTCGCAGAACTTCAATCATGTGACCAGCTGCCCGTATCTCCCTGGTATGAGCATTCCTAGCCGAATCGAGGTTCAGCTTTCATTCGAGTTCTCTCAATTTTCTCTGTGTTCTTACGATAAGCAAGTTTTTCGACCAAAACTTTGGGATAAATATAATACGCGAGATGAATAATATACAATACGGAGTACGAGATATCGAATTTCAAAGTGTAATTGACGCGGGTTTGCTCGGAAGATTGATCGCGTTCTGGACGAGACACATTTCCATAATAACTTTATTCGCTGGGGGATCGTTAGTTATTCGTTAAATTCATTGTCGGGAGATTTTTCGTCTACTTGCTCTAAGGCGAACTTTGCACGGTGACTCTGATAGCCGCACCGATTAGTGTCGAAATTTGAATTTTAAAGGACGCCGACGATGTTTGCTAATGGCGTCAGTCACGGGTCACGGAAGGCTCCGCCGCGGTAACGTCTCGTCGTCGTCGTCGTCGTCGTCGTCGCGTGCGCAGATCTCTCCTTCGGAGTGATTTAATATTTCGCGTCAGAGTAACGAAGCTAATAAACTCGATAAAGCTGCCTCGATAATACTACGCTAGAAGATCCTCAATTTACGTGAGGATCGACGCGCCTCTCGACGATTAGTCAAAGTAGCTGAAAGTCGACCCGGGAGAAGAGAGATCGCTCCAACTGAATGTAAAGTATTCCGACAAATCCGGCCGTGAGTACGTACCGATATCGCGTGTCTACGACCCTGCCCTGACAAGCCAGTTTACCGTGACTTTAATCCGCTTAAGCGCGAGCTCGGTCGATTTTTCACGCCTTCGTTTCGACGAACGGCGCGGCGCGCGCCGCGCGCCATACGCCACGCCAGATCTTCGACGTCGAACGATTAAAAGGAAATTGATAGCCGACAAAAAGCTTGTTGGCCGTGTTGGGTGGGAAACCACTCGGGGGTAGAGCGCACTCGGCGGGGATTATCCTTGGAAGCGCGCGTAGACGATTTAAAACTGCCTCCTACCTCTTTAGGTTTACGCGGTGCATGTATATATACAGAACGAGAGTCAAAAGTGAGCGCACGCTTTACAAAAATAGAATTCATCTGACCGTCCCTCCAGTATACCTATTCTTGATCGGATGCGTTTAATCATCACCCACTTTTCACATGTTACATTCCTCTTGGATATGTGTGATTCCGCTCGTATACACATTGCATCCTCCCTGTGTCAGCCGTCGAGTATCATGGTACAGGGCCCATCCGAATTAACCTGTACGACCCACTGGCTCACTTTTGACCGTGATCCATGGAAACATTGTCGAACCTTGGGCGTCTCGTTTTGATCGTCAGGTCAACATTTGAAGAAGAGTTCGATGTCGGAATCGTCGTCGGACATTATTCCTCCGGAATTCGAGGACCCTCTATTTCTTCAACCTGAGATCGCGAAGAAGCCCACCAACAACCCTCGCCATAATAACAATATTAATCCAGCCTGTATGAGCATCGAGACTGACGTCTGACTACTAGGTACGCGCACATACATCTGTGGTTTGCCTAACTACGAGAAACTTTTCTTCCAGGGAACGCGGGAACGAGGTAGGGGTAGGAGTATATAAGCGAGACTTTCTTCTTTAATAGAACGACTAAATAAAACGGCGATGGATCACGGCCGGGGATTAAACGAGCTCTTTCTGATTCCAGTGAAGGAGACGGTGGCAACGTGTTGGCCAATGGTGGAACAGCTGTTGAGGAACAGCTGCGGCTGCTTACTGTGCCTGGCGTAGGCCTCCTTCACACGTGGTCGTGGTCGCGCTAGCCAGCGATTACTTATAGCACGTGTGCACCAGCGCGCGCGTACGCGCGCCCGCCGTTCGGATATATCCGCGCGCGCGCGCGCCTCGCCGCGCCGTCTGTCCATACACCTAGTTCTGTCAATACGAGGGGTGCTTCCAAAATCCATTAACAATCGCGGGAACGAGTGGGGAATTTAAACTTCAACGACCAAGAATCGGCTGACTAATAGAGAAACAAAGAAAAAACGAAAAAAAAAAATGAACAAAAAATTAGGTGCCATATGATTTCTTCCATCGTCGGCGGAAGAGTGTTCGAGGACGAGTGCGGAGCAGCGGTGAAAGGAAAACGGGGAGCGTCGTCGTCGTCGAATGCAGAAGCGACGTTAAACGGACGGGTGGGATAATTACGGAAAGAGTTTTTTCTATAAGAGAGTACAAGTGCATTGAGGGTAAGGACAGCCGCTCCGGAGGTGTTCTACGGTTAGACACATACGCACCCCACGTAGGGACCTACGTGCTAATAAAAAAAAAAAAAAAAAAATGGGGGGATGGAGCCAGGATACGGTTCGGTCGCGCGTCCATCCCCCACACCACCGACTCCAGTGTTCAATACAAATGATAAATAAAAAAAAAAAGGTAACAAATATAAACGGTATAAACGAATACGAAGAGGGGAAGAGGATTTAAGCCGCGGCGGCCCCGCGGGTTAATGAAAATATATAAGTTATTACGTCGTCGAGCCCCCTAAGCGCCTCCGATGCCCGCGCGAACTTCGGCGAAAGGAGCGAACGCTCGCGGATCGACAGGGGGGCGAGCCGGCCGGCGAGGACACCAGGGGAATCGTACCAGATAATACTAAGTAATTATTATCGATGTAATTATATCGAGATAAACACGTAGGCGAAGATGCGCTAAACAGAGAGCAAGAACGAAAAAGAGTAAGATTAACAAAAAAAAAAAAAAAGAAAGATGTTCGTTTTAATGATTAATAACACTGCGCGAAAATGGACGAAGCCACGATCGAGCGGAAGAGGATGAAGACGAGATGAGGGGGAGGGAGATATATAGATACGAGAAGACGGATAAACGAACGGATGGTTAAAATAATGGCGATGGTGCTCGCGGTGAGGGGACAGACTCGTGAAGTACGAATTAACGATTTAAAAAAAAAAAAAAACAAGCTACACGTTACGGAGACAAGTGTGCGTCTTGCAGCGGGGAGACTGAATCTTTCTCACCGAGGACGGAGCGAGAGAAGGAGTAACCGAAGCGTAAACCGTGTGTACAGTAATTTTCGGACGGAGCGAGAACCATTGGGATGCAATTCGTTTTTCGGAGCGTAACACTGTACTCTCACATACAGACAACACACTAGTATACACACAACTATATATACATGGGAACGTAGTCGGACTGCGGGCGAAGCAACGGGCGTGTGCGTCGGTCTCCTCGATCGTGCGCGATCTCACGGAGTTCGCGTGCAAGTTGCCGACTAATCGCGCGCCTACTTGGCCGCTGCCCGTCGGCGTTCAAGAGAAAATAGCCGTTTCCTTAACGCGTTGAGCGGCGAAACGAAAGCACGATCTAGNCATGGGAACGTAGTCGGACTGCGGGCGAAGCAACGGGCGTGCGTCGCTCTCCTCGATCGTGCGCGATCTCACGGAGTTCGCGTGCAAGTTGCCGACTAATCGCGCGCCTACCTGGCCGCTGCCCGTCGGCGTTCAAGAGAAAATAGCCGTTTCCTTAACGCGTTGAGCGGCGAAACGAAAGCACGATCTAGAACAGCTCCGGCTGCGTGAACTCGGTTGGAAATCAGAGGCTGCTTCCCCAGTGTGACGCGGAACACGCAGCGGAGTGAGTCGTTAGCGCTCAACCCGTTAAGGCGTTCGTGCACGGTCGAGGGCGTACGCGAGTCGAGATCGAACCAAGAAAGCTCCGGGCTCGAGCCGAGGCGCTGGATTATGCGTCCAGGGGTTTCCTTCGTTTGTTTCGCACGCGAAATCGACTCTCCGCTTCGTTCGGCGGTCGCCGAGATCGAACCGACGGGGCAGAGATCGAGAGGTCCGCTCGGAAGGGTGTCTGCCGATGGCGCGTGCAACCGCCGTGTACCGATATCCCGACGAACACCAATCTCGGTCCCTCTTTGTTCGCGCGAACACCAATCACGGACTCGATATAGACACACAGAGGAGGAATTAAAAAAGAGAGGGAGTCGAGTAGTAGCGAAAGCAGTACCACGCAGAGATTCATCTTTGTCCCTTTTGTTTCTTAGCGAGGCTAAAATCTCCGCGGTTGCGAACTCGGATTTTTGTGTTCAGGTGACGCGAGGGGGGAGAAGGTGGACGGTCAGGAAATGTTCAAGTATTTACGCCTTTGTTCTGCGATCGCGCGCCGAGGTATTGTTTCGTTCGTGTTTCTTTTCTCTTCCTCTCGCATCTGTTTNGCGCGCGTCGAGTATTGTTTCGTTCGTGTTTCTTTTCTCTTCCTCTCGCATCTGTTTTCGTTTCTTTCGCCGCGGGACGAGAATATTTCACCCTTTCGGTCGAGTGTCCAGTAAAATAGAACGCTGATCAATTCCGTCGTTAAATAGTGGATAGTTATCGACAATTGCCGCGTGCGCCAAATCGCGAAACAGTATTTCAAAGTATCGTTGCTAATAATACAACGCCGTCGATATAAATAGGCGATCGAAAGGGTTGAACTGAAGACCAGACTGTTTCTTTTTTATTACGATTATTTGCTCAGCTTGACGAATTAGTTTTCTTCTCATTGCTAAGTTCAGTGCTAAATTCATGTCTCAATAATTCCGTTGTAATTCGTATGAAATTTGTTTACTTTTGTCTGTCATGTATTACGAAGTACTTAAGCTTGTTACTTTTCGTTTGTATTATCTTAACACGATCATTCTCTTTAGCGAGGAGAACGCGTGGTGAAAGGCCGTTCAAAGAGAGGGAGAGAAAACTCAATTGGAAGCGAAGTCGCGAGTTCAGTGAAAAACGAATTGGCAAGCCAATCGGTTGTCTCAATGTTGAAGCAGCAACAACAACAACAAATAACAATAACAACACTTTCCCTAATCTCTTCGCTGTCGTCTCGATGTTTCACCTCTTGCTTGGTGGAGAAAGCGCATCGGATAAAAACAAAACAAAAGAATGAATCGCCAAGACTGCCATTTTACCAATCTCAGTTAAAGTAAATAAAATAAAAAACGAATCGAAAGAAATGAAATATCGCGTTAAACGATTAATTTCGAAGAACGTCGTCGGTGCTCGAACATTTTCCGCTTAGATCGACCCTTCGAGAACCGCCGTATATCGTACAACGGACAACCGTGTTCGCGTTCAACTCGTTAACGTAAACGATAATTATAAATCGATCGCGGATAACGAAATTTCTAACGAATTGCGAGAATTTGTAGAAAACTATTTCGGCCACCGTTGTACGGCGCCAGGTAACGGGCCGACGTAATTGTAAACGGATCGAATTAAAAAAAAAAAAACAAATTTAAGAGGAGTCGTCATTTCGAGAGGTTCGGAACGCGACCCACACGAATAACACGTAAAAAAAAAAATCGACTACGACGGAGGAGGAAGCGAGTCTGACGTTGCAACTCGAAAAATAAAGTGAACACGCATTAGATGTTAAATTACGAAAACGAACAAAAAAATAAGTATATCGTAACGCGCGATTTAGCTACAAATGAGTAAAACGAGAACAAAACTAGCGACAGGTGCAAGTTAAGCAAATAAAAAGATAAATGAATTAAGTAAATAAATAAAGCGACTTCATTATTCGACTTATTAGGTCTTAGACGCGAGTTTTACCGAGGGATATTTCATCCATCTTTTATTAGAGAACGAGCAGAGAGTAGACGAAAGCGAAAACTTTGATATATATCTGCGACGAACGATTGTGCGAACGGTTGACTTTAGTGTAAATGCGCGTGTAACTGGTCGAGTGTTTTTAAGAGAAAATCGAGGTGTCCGTTCGTGAGTTGTTTGACAGCGGTGGTGAGTCGAGAATGAGCGAGTGCGCTTAAAGAGGTGCGAGTGAACGGCGGCGCGAGTGTCAGTGAACGAGCGACCAGCGAGACAGATTAACGAGAAAAAAAAAAACAATAATTATACAGAGAGATTTACGTTACGCGCCTTTATTAACGATACTTGAACTTTTCGCCTCGCTACTTTAGTTAGAGAAAACGACAAAAAAGTTTTAAGACGCGCATTCAAAAAAGTAAAAAACTACCAGCCTAGCTCCAACGCAAATGGATTAAAAAACGAGAATAGAAACGCGAAACAATTCCGCAGTGGATTAACACAAGTTTATTACGTATTAAAAATTAGTACATACTGTTACTGTTGAGAATCTATTAATTAACAAAAAAAAAACCTACTACTACTACTACTACTAATACTGTTACTAAACGACTAATACTGTTACTATTACTACTACCACTATACTGCTACTGCTACTGCTACTGCTACTACTATTACTACTACCGCTACCGCAGATAACTGTCACCACTGCAAGACGAACAAAAATGGAAGAACCACACGCCCCTACCGTCACGGAGTAAATTTACCAACGCAAAGGAAACGACGACTTACTCTCTAATAACACCACCACCACAACCACCACCATCGCTACTAAAACTACTAACTACTAACTCTTACTACTATTCTACTACTACTGTTGTATATTACTACTACTACCGGAAATGATAGTAGTGTGATCATTACTTTCGTTGTTATTATTATCTATCGTCTACTTACTACTACTACTATTGCTGCTGCTGCTGATACTACTACTACTACTATCGCTACGACTACTACTACTACTATTACTACTACTACTACTACTACTACTACTACTGTTACTACCGCTATTAACTATGTAACTGTTATTAGTAAATACTAAAGTACTACAACTATTACTGTAACCACCGAAGCTAAAGAGAAAAAAAATTAATGAATACGGTGAGAAAGATATTTAGATAAAAAAAACGGCGAGAGAGGTAACTACTCTGTTAGACGGTCGTAGCTGTTAGAGGTATAAGAAATCTAGGATCATAGGTAGGTAGCTAGGTAGTGGGTATGGCATCGCTACAAGTGGAATTATCGAGTAATCGTGGACGAGATTCTTTCATACGATTCCCCCTTTTCGGAGCGACACGCGGGACGAAAGAGTTTATCTGTATGATCTATCATCGGATACTACAACGGCAACACATACACGCACATACATGTATAGGTACACGGGCGTATACATTTTACAGAGAGACACGGAGGTGCGCGGAAGGCCAAAATGCGTTGTTATTCCGTTCGGTTCACCATCGGCAGACTTCATATATATATATATCAATTCGGTCGGCTATTGACAAAAAAAAAGCGTGAATAAGCAGAAGAGGAGCCAGTCAAACGGGAGAGAGAAAGAGTGAGAGAGAGGGAGAGAGAGAGTGAGAGAGCTTTCACCTCGATCGGGCTTTCGTCGTCGGAGATCGCAGGCCAAAACAAAAAAATAACCTTTCTACGATCGTTTGTACGTTTTCTTAAAAAGTTTTCAGCGCTTTTTAACAACCGAAGAACTCTTTCTCCGTTTTCGCTTGATATAAATATATATATATATTGTATGTACATATACATATAAATATACCGCTCGAGAGGTCGGGAGGCTCCCTCGAGGATCGCAAATAACTAGAATACACTTTTAACGACGACCGCGATGGACGTCGCGCGGATGGAGAACGAATACCGATCGGTCCCCGGCAGAAGCCGACGCTAACCCACGAGGCACACGTAAAACGACGAGCACTTTTGAACTTCCATCACGTCCCATCGCGTCCATTTCGAAATGGCAGCCAGCGTGTTCTGCGGGCCGAACAATGAAAATCAAATCCATGTTAATTAAGATCCCACGATATTTACACTGCATTCCATTTGCTAGCGTGCGAGAGTGGTGATATATATGCGAATCGGGGTGGGCGGAGGTGACGGCCGACGCCGCCGTGCGGGACGCGAGAGAATGTATACGAAACTGATTAACGGTCCTTAAACAGCAGTAGACGTCCTGCGAGTCCGTGTAGAAAATATGTCGACTGTCGAAACTCGTCAAAAATTCCCATGCTGCGATTAGCGAAGGATCGATCGTTGTCTGTCGATCGCCGATTGCCACTCGTCCAATCGCCCCTTTCTTCGGACAGGAAAAAATATTAGAGTATTCACGAGTGAATGCGAGGGGAGAGCAGAAAGTGGAAAGGAGTGTGAAGTGTGAGCGAGAGAGCGAACGGCGCGACCGGGATAAAGCGAATGGATCATGTTAGAATAGATGAGATAATTAAGAAGGGTGAGGGTGCAGAGATTGTGCATTTACGAAACTAGTACTTATTGTTAATTACGTCGTCGAAGGAAAGAGGAGCGAGATAGTCTGCTGTACGAGCAGGAGGAGAATTAGAAACGTCGAATGGTAGATAAACGCAGAGCTCTTTTACTGAGCAACGCGTTTATCTCCGTGTAATCGAGGCTCGATAGATCGTAACACGACTATTGAACGCGAATAATTAGGGCCGGCACCCTCGTTGATCAACCACTGCTGCATCCTGTGAACCACTATGGTTCCTGGCGGACTGTGTACTCCCTCCGCGATTTAAATCGTTGTTCGATTGGCGTCAATCAATTGGAAAACTGTGTAGTTTGAAAATACTTGAAAGTTTGAGAATATCGCGATCGAAGGAGTAGGACAGCAGAGGGTGATCGTTGTGCGAGTAATTATTAAGAAGGGAAGAGAGATGAGGGATAGAAACGAGCATGGTCGCTCGTAGACCGAGCGGATCGCGCTTTTCCGGTGATATATTTAGATAATTACGATCCATTGAGAATCACTAAAAAAAGCTTTAACGTTAACACTAATGTTCAACTGAGAGTCGTACGTTAGAGTGTCTCCGCAGAAAACGCGCGACGAGAACGCTGTCCACCGCGTGTAACTCAATGCACAGTTCTCACGTTCTCCGCGGCTGGACGATTAGAATAAATGAAACATGTATATATGTAGTTATAAAAACGTGAATTTAAACGAGGGAAGAATAGAGAGGACAACGCTGCTTGCCGTTGACGAACAAAGCAATCGTTTCTGATGATGGTCGTAGAGAGTAGAGGAGGAAACGGGGACGAACACTCACGTACATAACGTACACACGGATATACAGACACATGGATGATCCTTTTGATTGGTATTAACTAGCTACGCAGTAGGTTACACACGAAAGTGAACGAAGAACGAAGAAGAGATTGTGAAAGTGGAGGAAAGGGAAAATATGCGGCTGCCGCCTCTGCCACTCCAGCTGACCGGAATACCTTGATTTATTAATTAATTAATTGACGGAATTAATTAATTAATCGTGAACTCATTTATATAGTGTTGAGCACTGTTTTAAGTGCTTCTTCATTTTTTGGCTGTGTGAAGCTTCGACCGAAGTAAATCCAAAGAAAAAAAAGAAATAATAATAATAATAATAATAATAATAATAATAAATAATAATAAATAATAATAATAATAATAGTAATAACGATGTAATTATTACCGTATTATTGGCTTTGCATAATCACTCTCGACGATTTTTTCCGACGCAAGAAAGAATAAACCAAATAATTAAATAATGAATACGATTAACGATAATAGAAATGATTATGATACTAAATAATGATATTTAATAACGACGAGTAATAAACGAGAAGTAATTAAATAACTTCGTAAGTAAAAAAGAAAACCGTAAAACGTCACTAGAGAGAAATCCGAATAAAAGATATTACTTATCGCGCGGTGAGGGTTATTCAGCAAAGATGAAACCGTTAATAATAACAATAAGTAATAAGTAATGGAGAATAATAATTAATAATAACGCTAGCACTAACATGTAATAAATAACGCTACTACTAAAGGATAGTAATAATTAATGTGTAATTAACGCGGTAATTAATAATAACAATACTAATAATAAAAATAATAATAATAATCGATAAGTAATGAACGCCACACCTCCCTCGGTACGTTATACATATTATTATGATTCCGCATCTCCGTTTGTACGCATTTTAAACAAATGAAAATAAGAGAATTATGACAGATTATATTTAAGGGAAAAAAAGAAGAAGATGAGAAGGTGAAATGAAGAAGAGGAAGAACGGTGTATAAAGAAAAAAATGAAGCTACACTCTTAACGGTACTAGTTCACATTAAACATCCTGCCGAGTTGCCCCGGGTTAAGCTAAGAGCCACCTGGCCCGCATTAAACAAAAAAATAAAATAAAATATACCACGTTTATAAGCACTTATAAGAGAAGCTAAGCCGATCGCCTTACAGAGTGGGACGCGATAATAAATGAAACAAACAAAAAAAAAAAGTATAAAAAAGTCGATTAAATACCTATATAAAGTACGTCAGCACACAGTCAGAGTTTACGTATTCAACACATAGACAGACATACACGCGTGATCACACGATTAATCTACGCTCCGACATACAATACATACAAGCAGCATAAACGAGATATATACAGGACGCGAAGATGGATGGAAAGACAAAGAGTGATAGAAGAAACACATAATAATCTATTTTTCGCCTGAGCAACGTGATTCTAATAACGTAAAACGTATCGTTAAAGGAACAAGAGGAAGAGAAACTGTGTAACTGGGGGAAGAGGAAGAATGGCTAATTTTTCTAAACGAGAAACACCCACGGAAGAGATATAGAGAGAGAGACAGAGAGCTACGAGACCGTGTCTTTTCTTTTTCACGTTTGACGAGTTTTATAAACCCACTATGTATCTCTCTTCTATATATGTATTCAAGTAATTTTTGTAAACGGTACATATCGCGATCGCGACCGTAAAAGGATCAAAACGATATGACGGGGGGTCGCGATCGTCCGCGGGTTTCGCCGCGAACCTCTTCCAAGAATACAAGAGAACGAATCAAAACGAGACCGCGTTTCTTCTCAAGGCTTCGTATATAAAAGAAAGAAGTGTCGATCCGCCCCCTTCGCCCGCGAGAGATTTACACCATCGCCATTCATTCACGTACCGGGAATCGCTTGAACGAAGTGTCTAATGTTCGACTGCCACTTTTTACCCGCGAGTTCGACAGTGTCTCCGCTAGCAGACGCGTTTCAGTCGCGGACACCTCGAACCGAGCCGTAGTACGATTCTAACGCCTTTATATTAATATCGTCAGTGTCATGTTTGCATGTAAAACGTAGTAAATGGTAAGAGAAATAAACAGGAATCGCGGTTCGGTTCAGTAACCGCGAATTTATTCGGATCGAGAGATTGGAATGACGAACGACGCGAGTTCGTCGACCAAAAAGAAATTGTTTTTTCAACGAGAGACGTTTTTCTTCTGAAGAAACGATTTTTCGTCCCATCCTTTTGACGCCCGGGTCGTTCGCCGTTTGAAATTCTTGGATCAAAGGAAGCTTACTCGATAAGGATCGCGCGAGATCGGCGGACGATCGACTTCGCTTCGCGACGCTTCACATACTTTCCTTTTTAGCTGCTTCTAAAGCGATGAACAGGAGAGGGAAACGTTGAGCGCGGTGCTTTATGCAAACGAGAGAGCAAACGGAATACTTGACGGGCTCGAGAAGGAAAGAGACGAAGAGCGTACTTTATCGAGGCACGGAAATCGAGTTCCGTTCGCAAGCCGGGTACCAAGGCACTCAGGGCAACGATTAAATATCGATCAACTTATTTGTACGATGATCTAGGCTATTTACGTTGTATGTCCACGATGTCAGAAGAAATATAAGTGAAAACGATGCATTTGTAGGCATTAAACAGAAGCGTAAAAAGAAAATTAACCAAAAAAAAAAAAATAACAAAGTAAGCGAGGCGACGCGCGTCGCCTTTCCTCTAAACGAGATATAACATTTTGAATAAAAAAAAACAAATATATATATAAATATAAATATACGTATGTACACAGATATAGCGATTACGGAGTATATAGGTGAAAATGAGGCACTTATTTCCCCGTGGCTGACCGCTACGCGCGATTACGAGATCAAACCACAATTGTTTCGGTTTGTCGAAAAATTGGACAGAAAGCTTGCCACATTCATCAAATGATTGACCCCGCCATTGTCAAAGTTCTCTCATGATTACGTTCTAATTGGTTTCGCATGGGAGAAGTAATTTGTCTCTTCTTTTGAATTTTTCTTCTCAACGTAATCGCGTTCACTGGACAGCCCATCGTCGTTGCAAATAGAAGTTTCTAACGTAGTAAATGGGAGCCCGTTTGTCACTGAAAGTAAAAAAAGAAAGAATACTAATTGGGTTTTCTCGGGAAGATAATGGAAGAATGGATAAATACTGCAACGAGGAGATGCGCGATGAAAAAAATAAGAGGGAGATGACAACGTGTGGAGAGAGAAATTTAATCGGAGACCGCGAGAACGCGCGACGGAGATAAAATATGGTGCTCGAGATGAAAAACGTCAAGGCGATGCATTTATTTCTAACGAGGGAATGTCAGAGCACGATGAAGGAAGGACGTAGCAAGCAGGAACTCAGTGTTACACAGAATTTAACTATGCCACCTGCCTATTAAGAAAAATATGCCATCAGTTGAGAGGGGGAAGAGGAACAAAAGATAGGAGAGAAAAATACCAACAAATGATTACTACTTATCGATTAGCTGTAAACATTATTAAGGCCAGTCATGTAGTACTCATATAGTCTATTTGTTAATGTTTCAGATATTTTATTAAATGTTGATATAATGTACTACGACATTCCTTGTTTGTGCCGGAATCCCCACAGATCTAGTGTTTAAAACGAAAAGTAAGAAGTAAAAAAAGAAAATAATAATAATAATAAATGAAACGAGATAACGAGAGAAGATTATAGACGAGGAAATAAAAACTAAAAAGAACAAAAAAAGTAATAACAGAAAATATATAAACGAGTGCTCCACCCGTGTCAGCTGACGTACGACGAGGACTTTACGTTACTTAAACCAATAAAACGAAATATGTATCTATCGGTCGGTTAATCGTTCATTAAAAGACGAGAGCGAAGAGAGCGAAACGGAATGCAGGTGAACATCATTTCAAAGGAGAAATAAGAAAGCTACGTATATAGTACGCATAATTAATATTATATATCTCAAAATAGTTCCCTACACGATGCCTTCGTACAATCGAGTCGGCACAGTTCGCGCATTACACGGATACAAGGAAGAGAAACGAGAATGGGAGACGAAGAGAAGAAAAATCGCGCCGATTGACGATATATACATATGCGAGTTGGAAGGGTCGGAGGTGTGTAAAAAGAAAATGGAACGAGGCGGGAGGGAGGGCAGCAAACGAACTATAATTTTCGATGAAGAGACGAGCAGGCGAGAAATATTTTGTTACGTATATATGTAAAACTCTAGTCGTAACGCGCCCGTCAACGAGATCCCTTAAAAAATATTTTCCTTATTGGCATTGCCGAATCGTATTCGAGATCATCGAAAAATTTCTTCTTCTTGAAAAGAACAAAAGAGGAAGGGGACGCAGTCGATCGGTTCACGTCTTTGCAAGTAATCTTAGTTTAACGAAATACATATATTCACTATACATATTGCAGAATTAAATTTTTTCTTTATACCAAAACGATCTAACTCTGATGTTACTGAAAACTGGGAGAGCAGAGAATTCATTAACTTCGATTTTAATTGATAACGGGTCGCAGAAAGCTGGACCGATCGATGCGAAATGTCGCGTTTCCTTTCTTGAGAGGGGTTGACCGGCGTTTGTAATGGTAAAAAAGGAGTCGCGAGCGAGGGCAGAGGGATGAAAGAAATGCGAGCGAGTGTGCGAGAGCGAAAAGGAGTTCGGGAGAACGTTCGAAGAACTTCGTAATGGAGGTCCGAGAAAGGCAACGGCGAAATGTTTGCGAAAATATTTTCTCGGGCTTTCGCGTATAGATGTAAAATTGAAAAACGCCACACGGCAACGCTCACAAAATAACTTTGTAACGTTTTATATGTAAATTGGCATATCGAACTTTATCAATTCGGGAACGTGAGTGAAGACAAGAAAACCTTCCCTCCAAGAAATAATAAAAAAAAAAAAAATAACAAATAATAAAGAGGAAGAAGAAGAAATAAAAAAAAAAACGAAACGGGAGCGAACGGTGGCGAGAAGTAAACGAAAAGGAGAGAATAACGAAAAAGACGCGTAAATAATTATTCTCACTTCTTCATCGGTGAACGCTCTGCTGGTTTGGAGCTGTAGTCATATCGTTAGTGTATAAGTCTGTATGTGACGATGTTAATTATTGTAATATAAAAAAAGAAATGAGCAAGATGAGAAAAACCAAACCATCATTACTACGTAGGAGCATCTCGAAATGAACAAAAAAAAAAATTGTACGGATGTATTTAAATGGAGAACAGAGAGACGGGGAACGACGCTGTTTGTCTGGTGTTACCGGGCATGCTTTAAAATAGATTTTTTATAAAAACCGACGAGGAAAATCTGTTTCTGACCTTTTTCAGTGAATATTTCTCATACTCGAGACTTGACTCTCTCCATTTGTGTTTTTCGCAATGCGGACCGCATTTAAATTGAGAAAGCGAATGATTGAAAGGGAGACAGGGAGCGTGAGAATGCGAGAATCGAGGAAGAGGCGCAAGAGAAAGTGCGAAAGGGTGTTAGCGTGAAAGAGATCGAATGTACGTACGCGTGAGAACGGAAGGATGCAAGGAAGACAAATGAAAATGAAAAGAGTGAACGCGAAGTAAAAAGAGAAAAAGTGTGCGAGGATAAAAAGCTGTTGCGAGTGAAACGGAAGAGAGACGAGCGTACGAAAGTAGAGAGTGAAGATTGAGCGAGTGTGCGAGCGACGTAAAAACGAAAGATTGCGTGAGAGAGAGAGAGAGTGAGAGCGAGCGAGAGAGGGAGAGTAAGAGTGAGAGAGAACACAAGAGAGAGACGAAGAAGCAATCGCACTCGACCGAATTTAAACCTATAATTTCCTCTCACACCTCTGCGCAGTGTTTTGGGCCTTTCCGTCCAATAACGCGATGTACCACTGTCATTATTTATTTAATTTTTGCAATCTACGTACAATAAAAAAAATTGTTGTTGCTGAAACGATAAGTGTAAATGTGTATACTGTACATTCAACCTTCGTTTTAAAATCATTATTAAGGTCTCACTGGACCAGGATTCCTGCCGTCCTGGCGTGTGTTGTAATTGTACATGTACATATACATGCGTATTTTTTAATATCAGACGGTAATTTACTCGATAATTAGGATCGCTTATTAGAGTATATATGTATGTATATACGCATACATACGTACGTACATAAATAATATAATATATACGTACACATATGAAATCCGTACATGCGTGTATGTATATTTATACAAATATGTACACATATATGAAAAGATGAAAAAAAAAAAAAGAATGAGAGCGGCATTCCCGACGCCGATGTCTGCGATGAACGATCTCCGAAAGGAATAAAGCACTTTCACGTAGCATCGTGTTTCTTTTGACGTTTCACTGACTACCCTTTTCTTCCCTAATCGCTTACAACATAAATATATAGGATTATTCAAAAGTACCTTCAGGATGTTGAATAAGAATATCTATTAAACGCCATGATAGTTTCTTGTAATATTCATTTATTTCTAATCTACAATGATGGACAATTTTAACAATGGAGTTGTATATGATTGCAGAGCGTGTTAGAGTTATTAAAATTTATTTTGAAAATCAGTATTCAATAAAAGTACTCATCATAAATTACGTGATCTTTTTGGAATACATAATCGTCCATCAGAGCAAACAATTCGAAATTTGGTTAAAAAATTTGATGAAACTGGATTATGATAAACAGTAGTTAATCAAACACAGTTCGGTCGAATGAAAACATTTATTTATTAAAAATGAAATTGGTGAAACGAGCAAATATGCCTAAGTGTCGAAAGTTTTGATTTTCGAATTGACGTCTCTAAATTCTTGGTCATTTGCCAGATATGGTTTTTCACATATCATTGTCATAGACAATACCTAATAATTAAATAAGGAAACCAATAAAATTAAAAAGAGTGTTTTTCATTGAAAAGAGAAACTTCATATAGTCTATTTTGGATAATCCTATAGTATAGTATAAATATCCAGGAAGGAGGTCTTGACTTTGGAGTAAATTGACTTACTAATAGTATTGCTATAACTCTTACAATTTCATATACTATGATCCCAAATTATGTTTTATTTTAATTATTCTTGAATATTATTCTATATATTGAATATACTATTTAATTATTATTAACGTAAATGGTATTTTATAAAATATTCCAAATAATTGCCGTTTGCTGCGGTTTCGTATTATTACCTATTCTTTTTTCTTTATACATAGATACCCAGATTATTGAACAAAGTAGAAAGTTGAAAGCTGTCAATTAAGAAAATGCACTTGAGATTGCAATTTTTTTCTTCCTCAAGCAATACAATACGGATTCACTTTTATATTTCGTATACTTTCATCTATCATGTACGACGTTTCTTCCCTTAATATATATTCATAAATGCATAAAATGCATTCCTACTATGTGTCACACGATATAAAAGAATCAATAGTCTACAACGTACGACAATAACCGAAGTAATAGTTAATCCATATAATTCTTCTCGAAGTAATACTAGAACTCCCAAACCAGTAAAAATGACTGACTTTAAATAAAAGAATGCATATATAAAAGGAAGTCGGTAGTTCTAGCGTCAACTTACTGCATTTTCAGGTACCACGCGTGCATCTTCACGAACATCGATAAATCGGCCTTAGTCGGTAGGTGCAATAAGGATTAAAAATAGAATGGTAGCAGAACTAGCAGAATCCCTATTAGTGCCAGTTACTGGCAACGCAGAGCGCGATTTTAGGTATCGTTCGTTAAGATTCTGGTGAGCTGAACAAGTGCAGTTACCGCAGGCTGCGCTCCTGTTGTTGCACCGAAGATGACCGGGGCGTGGGTGGTCGCTTCTTAGCCTCCATCGACTAATCTCTCCACGGTGAGTATTATGATTCCACTTAGCGGTAAGGGTCCGATGATAAATAACTGCAGCATAAATCATACATGTCGAAACCGCTGTTTTGGGGATAGAGCTGCTCTCTTTGTTGCTCGTTGAGTTCCGACCAGTGTGTAGCTTCCAAGTCCATGTGTTGTCGTCGCTCTATTATCGTTTCGCTAGCATAATCTGCTGCCTACTTTTAACTCTTTCAAGACTACTGGAACACGTATATCCCAATCAAGTTACAGAAATCCGTCTCGAAAGGGTTAATAATGTTTTACGTTCATATGACGAAAGATTCTAATTAGAAGAAATCAAATGATCTTGACATATTCGGAATCTACTCTATTTCGACGTAAAGTTTAAATAAGTTCATTCTATGTCCACGAATATTGTTTGCCTAGTCCTCGCAGGACGTTGCATTCAACGGTGCGGTCAAATTATCAGGGATAGAGTCGCAGTTGGAAGGCTACTTCCGCAGCCAATGCTCCTGCGTCGGATTTTCGCCTGTGTATATTAAATGTCCCAATTTCTGTTGACGTGACAATTTTTACTTGCTGGCTTTTCTCTATCATTTTATATTTGATAAAAAGCAAAAAATAAAAATTGGGACGTGAACAGAAATTATTATATTATCAACCGCGATCATGAGAACTGTGAATTAACAAACTTGTGAATAAACAATTATAATTTTGTGTCTGGGCTACTCGAAACCCTTCCTTTGTCCCTGTTTTCTAGCTTACGATTCAGCAACGTGAGTTAAAAAACCGAACAAAGACTTTCAGTTATTTGTTTACATTCTAACTACTACGGATTCATATTAGGTAATGGTGTACAATAATTGAATGGTGTACAAATGGAGTACAATAATTCATATGCAGTAGAATGTCGATTACCTATGTACTAATTGTAAGATGAACCTGTTAGAATAAATGATTTTTCGGATACACAAACGGAATCCCGTGTACGTGTCTGGTATAAGTAGTAGTTTAATCTAGACTGCAATGAAGAACATAGTTATCAGTTGATGAAATCGATTAAAATGAAATAGCAGATACTTACTTTTCGTTGCTTTTCACAACTGTCATAAAGCGTCTTCGATTTCCGACACGCGCTACATACCAAAACGAACTTCGATTTCCGCATTCCTACATTCAAACCCTGAGCTTCTTTCCTTCTGCGCAGTGAGATTGAATATCCGGCACACTGTTATCGGGAGGATATTAATTCTTTCGAGCAGCGAAAAAGCTGATGTTATACGCTTTACGTCAGTTAGTTCCGATGGTATCNTACACTGTTATCGAGAGGATATTAATTCTTTCGAGCAGCGAAAAAGCTGATGTTATACGCTTTACGTCAGTTAGTTCCGATGGTATCTGACTTTCGAGCAAGTCGAAGGTTTGCCAAAGACTTAGTCCTAGACTTCGGCTTAGTCTCATAAGACGCGAATCTATCTTAATGGCATAACTTTCGTGGGACATCGCTTTACCTATGATGTAACTACCCTATCAGTATCGTTATTATCCCCCATCCATCTTACTCCCTTCTCTTTTCTCCCTCTTGTGAGTTACCAACGTTAATCTCGCGTTTAAGAGATCACTCATCTATTGTAGATCGAAACTATTGTTCTAATAATGATTTATATGTAATTTCGACCGTTTCACTTCGGTAGTGTATTTAAACTCTATCAAATTATACATATACTATATAATACATAATCACATGTTAATACCTAGTCATAATGAAAATAAAATGGCAGTACTGCAGGAGTCCAGCTTTCCTATGATGTAAAGAAATAAGGTGTATTCTTCAATTCCCAACTTCTGCTATATTGAATTTTTTTACCATAAATAATATTTGAAAGTGAATATTTGAAAGAAGTTTTGAGTGAAAATGAATATTTGAAAGAAATGTGAATTATTAACATTATTGAATGTATTACTATATACTTATGATTTGAACTTTTGAAGTCATATACATACTATAATTATATTACTGTATAAAATTTAATATGACAAAAAGTGGGAGCTGCGTAGAAGAGGTCAAAAATGAGTTGCCATATGGAACACACCTTGTTTCTTTATATCACGAGTGCAACCACAGCCGACTCTAATACTAGCCAAGCCGAGAGACTTTTGTTTTCAATTGAAAATTGTATTTGCGAAAAGGAAATGAAACCTTTTGAAGACGTGATAGAGATGATGGCATGACGTATTAGTGGAAGTGAAAGAGGAGTCCATTCTATGGAAAACAAAGGTCACTTTACAAATGCAAGAGGATGGCTTATAATAAATGCATGGCATAATATAACTGGCAAGACAGTATTCTAATGGCGCAATTAAAAGTTGGAGGGAATCATGGTTGTACCGTGATTGCGGTACTTCCCCTTAAAAACACTTCTCGCCGCGGTATCAGAAAGTGAGGCGAAATCGTGTTAAGCGGTTTTAATTACTTATGAAACTTGGCCAGTTTCAGGAAGTATATCCGTAGATATACGGGTGTCCGTCGTGATAAGTCTGGACAGTCCTTTATTTCCTAACTTATGGCGTATAGACGAAAGTTTATAGCTATAGAGCATATACAAAACAGATGTAACATCGAGAGGAAAAATCATAGATACTCTTTTTTTTTAAATTGAAGATGCAGAATGAAGTTTTCATTTGCCATAAGCTATGTCATTGAAAAATATATCCAAGCGCATTCACATTGTTAAATTTTGTTATTTTCTAAATTTTTTAAATCTTCTTGTTCCCTTTTATAATAGATAGAGATCGTGTTCGAAATCATTGATTATTGAAGCGGGGTTTTGTTAAAAAATAAGGATTACAGTGATTCTGGGGGTCAAAACAATTAATTTATTCGTATTTTAGTTTGTATGGTAAATATGGAAATCTTTTTACAAGAATAAATAGAGTCTTCTCCACCTCACCGCGAAATAATGACCAAACCGCGCCAATAACAACAGTTTCATTCATGAGTAGTCATAAGAGTGCATCAAATTGAAAACATCTGATAGTATTTTAAAGAAGAGACAGTTTCATTCATGAGTAGTATAAGAATGTATCAAATTAAAAATATCTGGTTGGTATTTTAAAGAAGAGACTTCAATCTTTAATTAAAAAAGAAAATCATCGCTTTGCAATAATTTGTTGCTGAAGGGTAATCTCTCAAACTTCGTCAATTTTTGATACATGGGTTGCCATAAGTTTTTTAAATAAAAATAAAATTTGGAGAAAGAAACTTCACCATCGTATCTCATTAAATATTTAAAAAAAACCATGCGTTTTTATCAAATGATGTACATTGTACTCTCTTGAACCGTGGAACCTGAATATAAAAATTTTAGACTAAACAAATTGGGAATCAAAAAAGATTCAAAATTATTACAAGCCCTTTGTCCTGTGCCCAATTGTCTATTGACGCAAAATATATAGACACAAACTGGTAACTGCTATTCCCACAGGAAGCATAAGCATGCGGCCACGTGTGGCTGAAGAATGGTAGAGATGAAGAGAGGAATTCCTGTGTCGTGCGACTATGGGTGTGACGCCCATAGGTGACATAGGTCCATGGCGACACCCTGTCTCTGTCTCTCTCTAACTCGAAACGATTGGTCGAGCACGCTTGTAATAGGACGGGCACAAGGCTGTTTCCTGTCCCATCGTCCTTCGTGTCGCAAACATTTCGGAAATTGTAAATATATTTTATATATTTTCATTCCATAAACAACGATATTTAATTATATTTGAAGAACGAGTCGCGCATAAAATGAATTATTTATCACTCTTTGCAGTGTTTGTGATCGCGGCGACATCGACGGAACAGTCTGAAGATCGCTGAGAGTCGACTAGGCGATACGATAGCAGACAGCCGGTGTTCGTAAACTTCGCCATCTTGATCATGTACGTATGTTATACATGTGGTGTAGCTCGCTTGTGACGCTTGTGGTGTTGAGTGGTGTGTACGTTTAGTTTTTTCTGTTTTATTCGCAAACTCATAGTACGAAATTTAAATCACATGTTAGTAGAGCAAGTAAGTAATAAATACAATAAATGTTTTTACACGTCAGAATAAGATATCTCGGAAATCCTTTGTCTGCGCTTCTTTAACCTAAAATACTGCCAGTATGCATATACGTACTACCGTCCACATGTCTTTTATCTCTCAATTGGGGTGCTAACTTTATTCGTCTGGGCATTAACAAAATTATACTTACCCTGTATAACACAATTGTTTAAAAATTATCAAATATAATTCAACATATCTATTTCAAAACAATACAAATATTCCAATCATTAGTAGAGTAAATTATAACTTGCAAATGCATGATTAATAATGTTTGTTTCCTGTTTATGGGCTGTAAATATGAAATTACTTTAGATATAAAAATAATTTTATAGGAACCATGGCTCGTGTTTTGGTATATGAACGTCCTCTTGAGGCAGTGTTTACAAATGTTGTGTTGGGAACACAGCCTAATGTGAGTATTTCTTTCATTATGCTTTGTAAATTTCGTCCTTAGTTACTTGCATGCAGTATATATTTATTGGGTGCATAAAATATATTTAATTTATTTTAATAACATGGAAAGCATGTATATAATTCCATTTCTAATGTTTCAAACAAATAATAATAGAAACTAATGCTGTGTATAAATTTTATTATGTACCTCATTTGTTTTCATATTCGTTCAGCCTTTTCTGTTATCAAACATAGTTGATATATGTCCATAGTTGCGTAATATTTGTATTTATTTTCGTAATTTTATATAATAATTTTCTCTTATATTTCGTACATCTGTTATAATGACAGTGCATATTCTTGTCATGTATGTATTATAAAAAATAATAAAAATTAGCTGAATTTTATTATATTACATTTGCATAAGTTTCTATAAACTATTTGTATTTCGTATTGCTTGCTGGCTGCATTTGTTTTCGTACCTTGTACTCTTCCTCACGTGTTTAAGAAAATTGTTCTGTACACAACTATACTAATTTATAAAAAAAATGTGTGTGTCTAATTCATAAATATGTATACATATGTATATGCATATTCAAGAGGACTCATGTAAAAATTCTCTAGACGTCACAGTGACCTTTCGATCTTGAACCTATATCTAATACGAAACTCGTATCTAATTAGTCAAGACTAAGTAAAACTGTATAAACTATAACGATTTTNTATGTACCTCATTTGTTTTCATATTCGTTCAGCCTTTTCTGTTATCAAACATAGTTGATATATGTCCATAGTTGCGTAATATTTGTATTTATTTTCGTAATTTTATATAATAATTTTCTCTTATATTTCGTACATCTGTTATAATGACAGTGCATATTCTTGTCATGTATGTATTATAAAAAATAATAAAAATTAGCTGAATTTTATTATATTACATTTGCATAAGTTTCTATAAACTATTTGTATTTCGTATTGCTTGCTGGCTGCATTTGTTTTCGTACCTTGTACTCTTCCTCACGTGTTTAAGAAAATTGTTCTGTACACAACTATACTAATTTATAAAAAAAATGTGTGTGTCTAATTCATAAATATGTATACATATGTATATGCATATTCAAGAGGACTCATGTAAAAATTCTCTAGACGTCACAGTGACCTTTCGATCTTGAACCTATATCTAATACGAAACTCGTATCTAATTAGTCAAGACTAAGTAAAACTGTATAAACTATAACGATTTTTTTTTATTTATCATTAGTTAATGTCATCCTTATTTTTGTGAAAAAATATAACGATATTATGAATTTTTATTTTTGCCTTAATTTTTTAAGGAAAGTTTCCAATTTTTTCCAAAGAATTGAAAAACTTCATTATTCAAAAACAATCGCTAGTTAATATCAATTTTTTCGTTCAAGGTCAAGTTAATGTCATAACATATGATAGGTCAGGCATAGGCGAAAGTGACTCCCGGGAGTCACGAGACTTTAGGTGGGAATGCTTGAGTGTATGTGTCATATGGTACGCACCTATGGTAGTGACGTCACAGTCTACACTACACGGATTAGGCTACCTCGAAAAGTGGGGAGATTGACTAAGAGTTGGGACAAATGATTTGCCCGTGATAGGTTCGTCTTTGAACCGCTTATGAAATGTCTAGTCACATGTACATTGATTAAAAAAATGTAAGTAACCATCTTCCATGGAAATGAATATTTTGTCAAATTCATAATAATTGTTGACAATTAGTTTCGTGAATTATTAATAACTGATTAACTTTTGCTCGACACGTTTTTCTGTTAAATTAGTTGTAACAGAGATAGAGTGAGCTAGGTTTCTTCTGCTAGTCGTTTGCATTTTCGTTCGATATGTATAAAATTTTCAAGTATAGATCATGTCAATTGACGTCTTTTGTTATTAAAATTGCGTTTATTTTCATTGCTGATCTGTACAGTGAAATTTTTAAACTATCTAAATATGGAATGTCTCAATTTTACTTTCTAAACTTATTTATATTAAAATTGCTATGCTATTTTATTTGTATGTAATAATTTACTATGTTAATTTATTTATATATAAAAATATTGCTATACTAATGCGAGTGCGGCCAGCGTAAAGCTATTTGCATATAACTTTTTCTATTCTAAAGAAAACCGGCTGATTGCAGAACCTTTACACTCTTCATATCTCTACTACACTGAGGAACACCTCCTCCCTACTTTACTTTCACTATGAAGCATGTAATAAACTCAAATTTAATTATTTTACATCTATTATAACTCTATGATAAGTACTTTTGTGTGCAGTGCGATATGACTAACTTGTCAAGATGAACTGAAATTTTGAGGATAGTGGAAAATATAAAATCTTTTTCTTCTATATGTATTGCATTGATTAGTTTCGGAGATATTTAATAAGAAACCTTCGGTACCAATAATTTACCTTCTGTAGTTAATTCCGTATTCTTCGAATCCATTCATGTATTACTAACTACAATATAACAACGGAGAAATTGCCATGATAGATTATTCGTTAGTGGGTTGTGAAATGAAGTACTTGTAGATATTAATTCTATGACATTGATCTCTATAGCGTTAGGATTGCTTAATGTGCGGATAACATTCTATGATCCCAGATAGACAATTTAGAGCAAATTTTCGACTATCGAATACTTCACAGAATGATGCTATACAATGATTGCAAATAGCCTTCATAATTTTACACTAAATTAACAACATATATTGGGAAAATTAATAACAGTATAACAGTAATGTATTCGTTCATTGCATGATAAGGACGACTCATGATATGATATAAAGTTTATGTAAATTTGATGTTAACATGTTCATTCAAATGGAATTTTCTGCAAATTATTTCCGGACTTGATAAATTAATTTATACATTTCATAATAATCGTGAAAGTCTATTTAGGTTGTTATTACATATTCATAATATATGTAATTTGTCAAATCGTGTAATCGTCACAATAAAGGTAGCTATTTTAATTAGGCTTATTATCATTAGTACATACCCATTATCCATTGATCTACAACGATATATATCTCTCTCTCTGTGTCGTAAGACCGATATAGCTCCTATCGTTATAATAAATACCTGCAGATGAAATTTTATATTCGAGAAATTCTCTTTTCGCTCACAATTTCTCAAAATTTCAGATCATCGTGTCGTTGGAATGAATCTTATTTGTGTATATCGATTAATACGACTGTATTTATGTTTGGTAGTAATTCATACACTTGATTGAATTAATATCCTCCACTTCTTTTTTAAAATTATTCTTTCTTATACTAAATATTTACTGATATGAAAATTTCGAAGCCTCTTGTGTTTTACCTGTATTTATTATCAGAAAGACTGGGCCGAACATATTTCTTTCGTGTACTTTTCCTACAGAAACGACTTGCATCCCATTTCTTGTTTAAGTGGTGCCTCATCGATGAATAGAATTCTCGAAAACTATCCCTTTTTTTTCAGCTTTCCTTCAACGAAACAACACAGACGGAAAAATCGATTAAGGCAGTGAGTCATGATATTAATAAATCGGCTACATCTATTAGTTCAGAAACGAATAAAAGTACGCCATGTACTGCATCTATCAGTTCAGAAACGAATACAAGTACGCAATGTACTGCATCTGTTGGTTCAGAAACGAATACAAGTACTCTATGTACTGCACCTATTACATTAGAAACGAATAAAAGAAAACGTACGCTATGTACTGGTGTAATCGATGATCACAGAAACAAGCTACGGAAATCAAATACAAAAGTCGTAAAACCGAAGTCATTAACTTGCAATGTTTGTTCGGTTCAGTTCGGGTCCGAGCCAGCACTTCGATTGCACAAAACCGTGTGGACGTCTAAATATATCTGCAATCATTGTAATACCAGGTATTGTACGCAAGCTGGATTGAATGCACACCGGAGACGATCGTGTTTCATTAAACAAAAGGCGCACACGCCCATCTATTATTGCAATCATTGCAATAATCAAACGAGAAGGAAGAGGTGTCTGCAGAGTCACATGTTTCATGTCCATGGAGATCTTATGCGCTCCGATAAAACCATAATTGGAGAGACAACGCAAACGTCCAGAAATTCGCCAAATTCCTTGAATGTAAGACGTAAAAGACAATTAAACTCTTCTGACAATAATAACTCTAACCAATTGAATACTTCAGGCGAAATACGTATAAGTATGACTACACCACACCTTAAGGTCTTTAAACTGATGACTGAGCGACCCGCAAATACTTCATGTACATCTACGGAGAGGTTGATCAATTCATCGCCAAGGAGTTCAACTAATATATCTCCAAAGAAGTTACGTAGTTCACCTAAAACATCTCCGAATAGGTTACATAGTTCAACATCTAAAACATCTCAGATAAGTATGGATAGTTCATCGGAAACATCTGTGACAAGTTTGAAT
>SMSR01010042.1:0-34303 GCA_019453355.1 Ceratina japonica
TTACATAATATATATTCTGTTTTTAAAATACATTTTCCGCAGAGTTTTTTAATACATTTAATTACTTCTATTTCTTTTGAACGATACTGGAACTTCGAGTCTGAACTAATGAGTCAAATTAACTGGTTCTGGCAATATAGTGTTAAAGGACTTTGTTCTTAAGTCTCATTTCTCAAATTCATACTAAATGCACACTAAAAGTCATATTTTTCATAGAAACTTAAAGAATTAGCTACGTAATAAACGTAAAAGATGCATACCAAAAAATATCAACAGCAAAATGCATACCATGATTAGATTGCGAACTTTATGCATTTATAAGGAAATCCAATGTTCAGAAAAAATGAACATTGCATGTAATGTATAGAAATATGTGGAATATTAAAAGGGAACAGCATATTACAATATGCAAATGATAGAATAACTGTCTAGCACGTTTTTTTAAATTAATATCATATAAATATTGAAGCAAAAAAATATTTTCAATATACCACGTTTTTCAAACAGACTAGAAGTATTATATAAAATAATTATAAGATTTCAAATGAAAACCGTAGGGTACTATTCATACATCAATCTATTGCCCCACGTTTTTCGTTTTAAATCTTATAATTATTTTATATAATACTTCTAGTCTGTTTGAAAAACGTGGTATCTTAACAAATTTTTTTAACATACATAATTAGTTTTTGCTTTTTAGTATTGCATTGTCAACCAGTTCTAAGCTAGATTTAAAATTTCAAGTCTTCAGCTCACCGGGAAATTATTTTCAAATCAATTACAAAATTTGTGGCGAACAAACAGACAAAAAAGCGTGGTAACAAAAAAGTAGTAAAATATTTCACTTTGCATAAAAGTCCGTAGTCTGTTCACATATGTATGTATACAAATCGTAGAATTTAATTACTATAACTTTCCTCTTATTGTTAAGTAATATATTCTCAATATAGTAGCATAATAAGCAACGTCGTTTGAAACATTATGCATGCTCGTAGTCGATAATATTTATTCATTCTCTGAGCGTATTCGATCATTCTGTCGATGAGATAATAGAAGTTTCATTAAATGCGCAGCTCGAACGTTTCTAGAACTACACTGTTATTTTAAAGGAGTATTCTTCTGCCTATGGAATTCCGAAAACCGTGCACATGCAATAGGAAGTTAATAAACGGCCAGATTACGACGTCTTCACGGGAGATAAATATTTGGCAACACCTGTGCGATAAAGCGGTGTGTAATCTAATGTAGGCAGCTGTTTCACGTACAGAGCATTTATTTACATACGCGCCTTTCATATTCGTATCACGAGGAAACCTTAAAAAATATTATAAAGATAATAATCAAAAACCATAGATAAGGTAAATGCCGCAATGTCTGTTTGCATCGCAATTTCTATTCACTGTATTTTTCTATATAATGTTGTACGTCATCTTACAGTTATAGAAAAAGAAGCCAATGAATAGAATTTTTTATCATATTTCAAAAACATATACAGCAAGTAGAAGTTGTGACATTTACCTTAAATAGCACAACGGATGTTCAAACACTTTACTTGATAAAAGCCTCTCATAAATATCTGCATATAAATTATGAAAGACTGTTAAGTGACTGATTCTTAGTCTGTGGATTTTATGCATTTATGAATAAGAAGCCGAATGTGCAAAAAATATAAACACTGCAAGAAGTGCATAAAATAGTATGATGAATGTTCACACTCTTTACTTGATAAAAGCCTCTCATAAATATCTGTATATAAATTATGAAAGATTGTTAAGTCACTCTGATTCTCAGTCTGGATTTTATACATTTATAAAGAAACAGATTCGAGTAATACACAAAAAAATACAGGATAGCAAACGCGAGGTGCACATTGCAACGAACGACAAACGAGATTTTTATCTGAAGCACATTTTTTTCAACTATTTTCTTTTGCATAAAAATCCGTAGACTAATGGTGACACAGTGTATGAACGAAAAGGTCTGAAAGGTGAGGCCGAGCGGGACGTTGAATTTAGTCGTTGTAACATAACTCTTTTAATACTGACGAATAGATTACCGTCGTCCGAACGAATTCCGGGACGGTATGGAACCAGGTTGACGTGGTCAATGATTACGCGTCGTCCGCGGTCGATTGATGGGAAACAGAAGCCGCACGTGGCCGAGGTAGCCAGCCAGCAGTCGAATTCACACGCATGCAAACCGAGAATCTACCTACGTAATATGCCGACAACGGCGGCGGTTACTGTTCGCGGGGACAGAACANCTGAAAGGTGAGGCCGAGCGGGACGTTGAATTTAGTCGTTGTAACATAACTCTTTTAATACTGACGAATAGATTACCGTCGTCCGAACGAATTCCGGGACGGTATGGAACCAGGTTGACGTGGTCAATGATTACGCGTCGTCCGCGGTCGATTGATGGGAAACAGAAGCCGCACGTGGCCGAGGTAGCCAGCCAGCAGTCGAATTCACACGCATGCAAACCGAGAATCTACCTACGTAATATGCCGACAACGGCGGCGGTTACTGTTCGCGGGGACAGAACACCCTGTCTCTGGTTTTAATACGCCGAGGAGTGACGGACGTCCGTGCACGACTATCGCTGCGATACGCATACATGCAGTTAAATGCGCGCACGATAACTGTATTTAATTGGTGATTAACGCTAATTAGGAGATACGTACGGGGACACTGGTGGTACCGTACGCGTCTCGTGCGTGGTTACATTTCAATGGGGACACGACACTCGCTATTATTGACAGCGCAATCGAAACCGACGAAATTCGACGCATTTTCACACCGGCTTTTAATAATCTTGACTACTCAGCTCCTCCTCTCTAATTAATAGACTGCGGATTTTATGCACTTATTACTAATTAAACAAAATTAGGAGAGAAATTAGAAATGTTGCATGGAATTTGTAATATGATTTTCTAAAAGTATTTTATTTTGCATAAAAATCTGCAGGATTTACGCAGATTCATGATTTCTCAATTTTGATATTGTTTTTAGATTGTTATCGTTTCGTCTTACCTGGTTAGTAGAAGGTTTCCGCGAAATGTGACACCATCCGGATGATCTCTTCGCCGGTAAGCGTTTCCATCACTTGAACTACACTAAGAACAGGCGTGTCGCCCTTTTGTGGATAATTAACGCACACTTGATCGCGAGCATCGATTATCCTTCCGGTGTCAAAGCCATATATTCTACATGACGCGAACGATGTCACCCTCGTTAACGGAGGAACGGTTACAGCTTACAACAGCTGTTCCACAATTACTGCGGGACTATAAGAGTGGCCGTACGCGTATTCGCTTATTTAATTCATACTCTAAAAGACGGCTAGAAGTCCCCTGATATGGACGATCGTCGCGCGTCTGATTGAAATTGAATTTCAAGCTGGAGCGTTACTCCCGCGACAGAATTCGACTAAAACGCATAACGTAAGTGAATTAAAAAGTCTTACGGTGTTAACGTAACATCGTCCCATCCATTGCGAAGAGCTGCTAGCTATATGCACGGTTCATGCCGGTAATCACTGCGATATTAATTATCCGCTCGAGATCGTTTCAATGAGAAAGATGTAGAAGCATGTTCGATTTAAGTACGTCTCGCGGCTTGTTAACACTCGCACGGCTCGCTCCTCTTCAAAATACGACGATCGCGTTACAGCTGCGGGTTTTTGCGCGCGGCATGTCTTAGAAATCAATGACGGGGACGGCCACTCGCGAACCCTCGAATCTCCCCGGTAATTTCACTGTGCTTTATTCTCACGGTCCCTCCGCCCGACGCGGATTTCACGGCTCTCGACCGAATGCCACGCTGGGATAACTGCTGTGCGGCCGAGGTTCAGACTTCGTTCTTCCCCGTCGAATGCCCGTGAAAAGCGAACTCCGGCAACATTTCTCACAGAACGGTGCAAACAACACTGCGCGTGTATCGATTTAGGGAACAACTACGAGCCGCTGGAATCACCTTCGCCCTATATAGCCTACCACCTCGCTAGCTCTCTGTGCCTCCCCTTCGTTTCGACGTCAACTCGACGAGTGTTTGTGGAACGGCTCATAGCCACCGAGAGATCTTCCAAATCTAGACCTTTTGCGAACAAGGGTTGTCGACCTACTCCTACTCTCTCCCCCTCCCCTCTCTCTCTCTCTCTGTCTCCCTTTCATTTCATCTCGCATTCCTTCTTTCAGGCAATTTGAAATAGATTTGGAAATTTGATAGAAAGGGTTCCGTTAATTGAAACTAATTTATAGTGTTTATAAGGTTTAATAAGAAGTAATACTGTTCAATGAAAATTATATACTTTATTAATCATCGGAAACATCGTTATCATCATTTTCTTCAGCTTTCGCTTTCTCTTCCAGTTTCGTTCGCGCGATCAATTCTTTCGCTGGATTGAACATGCCATTTGTTTGCACGTTACATATGTAACATCTCGTGCTCTTCCTGTAATGTTCCAAGGCGCACTTCTCGCAGAAATAATGTTTACACCTGAAAAAATTATATTATGCTCACTTCTCACTTCATTGGATTTCTTCTGCTATGATAAGTAAACTGCGGATTTTTATCAAAAAGTCGATCAATTATAGCAATGTATTCTAAATAGACATTCATTTTACCAATTGTAATTACAAACATTGTAATAGGCGTCCATCTCCTCATATTTTATCTATTTTTAAACAACGTGGCGAACAATCATTATATTTACTGTCGATGCAATGGCATAAAATCTGTCTGATGACGAGAGTTTATACATACTTTGTAACTACGGGATCGGTGAAACTGTTCCTGCATATGAAACATTTAAACGGGAGCGTTTCCTCGTCACTGTCGATTTCGTATTTCTTATCATCTTCATCGCCACTGTTATTGTACTCTCCTGTAGCTGCCTCCCTTTCCAGTTGCCAACCCAGTTTGTAATCCGAACGGTCATGAAGAAACTTACAACTGTCTGAAAGCAAAATCATGTAAAATGATAATTGAGAAAATGATCGGATTGCGAGAGAATTTGATTTTTTACCTCCGAAACCGCAGAAACCGGTTTCTTTGTAATCTTTACATATATCCGGTTGATAATCCCATCTAACCGTTGCTCTGAGATTGGACGGTGCTCTGATCGGTCCTTTTCTTACCATACCGCTCGAAGCATTCCCGGCAGCTGTATCTTTCTTCTTGTAATATTGAGCATAATTGTTCAACCCCCTATATATTTTATCATCTTCTTTTCCTTCAAGTTCCTACAGAGTAAAGACATGCTTTTAACTTTTAGTGAAATTTTTGTATATGCAGTGGCCGTCGTTAATATCCATGCTTTAAAACGGGATGACTCGTTTAATAGTATTTCTACCAAGATAATAATTGTAGACAAAAATGATTATCATTATAATTTAATCGCTTTTTCTTAATTTAATTAATTAATTTAACAACCAGTATAGAAAAGGTCAAAAATTTAATTGAGGAGAAAGTATTAATCCAATAATAATAATTTTAAACAGAAATTTCAGAAAGTTTCTTTTTATATTGGTAAACATAGCGTTAATATTGGATCAATTAACTTAATTTTCTTTACATGTTAGGAGACTCGATTTTCTAAATAATGTATAGGAAAAAATTACTATTAGCCAGAAGTGGCACTAATGAAAATGTAAATCATGATTTTTATATAAAGTTTCATCAAAATTGCCTAACGTTGTTACGAGCTACAAAAAATTAAAACACGAAAATTACATATTCTTTATCATTTTCGGCCTATAACTGAAATAAATATAAGAATTTTGTATTAATACTTCTAACTCTTCTATAGTTGTCGATACTGATGTGCGTGTATCGTCTGCAATTGGACTTGTTTGTACTACAAATGTGTTTTAGGTTTTCATTAGTGAAATAAAGAACTTAAAAATAGTATTCTTCACTTTTTTCTACGTGATTCTAACTACTAGCAATTTTGTGTACACATTATTAGGAACCTATATACTGTATAATGTGTAAGAGAAATTTATAAGAATTGCTCTTGCTTGAAATCTTGAATAAAATAGTAATCCATGTTTCTTAATTTTTAAATTGTATGCAATATTAAATGAGTTATTCAGTTTTGATTTAAATATTAATGAAAGCTACTTCATCTTAAGTGTATCTTTTAATGATTGAAATTGTTACGTACTTCATTTATCTTCTGAGCTTTTTCGAACAAAGCTTGAGCATCTTTATCCTTCTCTGTCTCTGTTTCTAAAATTGCCGTTGCCCCTTGATCGCTTGGCCCAGCTGGCATGGGAGTTCTGGAGCTTTTATAGGACACAGTGATACTTTCTTCTTCGCTGCTGTCATTGTCAATCTCTTGGCCCTTCAATCTTCTCGTATTCGTCTGCAAAACAATTCATTTTACGATAAATTCTTTTTTTTCTACACTCGAATTAAAGAGCTAGAGTAGTTAAGTGAGTGTTCTAAGATTTTTAGATATATTTTTGACGCGTTTTGCTATGTTTTATTGATAATCAATCAAAAATAGTGGAAAATATGGATTCATGCCATTCGGTTATACATCTTTGTTTTTCAAAAAATAGAAACAATATTTGTTTCAATGTTTAGTTTGAAATACATTCCAGAACTGCTTTGGTCCTTATTTTATTCAGAACAATTTCTCAATGTTCATGAACAAGTTCTCAATTTCGGATGCAACACTCTTGCAATATTCATAAAAGAAGGTATCAGTGAATGGGAGAATAAGTAAAGATGATTCTGAACCGATTTCGCACATATACATAGAAAATGTCACACATCCTCTCTTTACTTACAACGCTTCCATACATCATGACAATAGTCACAACTATAGTTCGGCCTATGGATTTTCTATTTATGCATCAAAGATGGATCTGCAATCCCTTGAATCATTTGCATTAAGGGATTACAATTGTCATACTGCTTTTCTAACATTTTTCAGTAATTTTGTGACATTTTCAGTTCTATTTTATCAATAACAAGACAGAAATAATGAAAATAACAGTTTATGTGACTACCCTTCTCAACTTTGTATGTAAGATGTTTGGGTTATTACATATCGCTTTGAAACGATTAAAGTTAAATTTGGTATGCTGTCGTCTTGATTTGATTCAGAATAATCTGCTACATAAAATTGCTTATAAAAAAAAGCATTGTAGCTACGATTCTTCATCTACTTTGTCCAGCTCATATTGCTAAATATCAGCATATTCTGATTAAATCATTACGATAGACAGAATGTCAAATTTAACTTCCCTCTTCTCAAAGAAGAACCTGTCAATTCAAAAATCTTCTTATATAAGAATGAAAAGACTAGTTCCATAGTTTCGACCAATTTAATGGGTAACTTTGACACATCTGCCTTGTCACACCGCTGTCAGAATCTAGCCCTTGATCTTTGACAGAAGAAACAGCTGTTTAGACAATCAAGATTTTTTATGAAACTCACGCTTTGCCTCATAGGATTCTTATCATCTTGCTTCTTCTCTTTCTTAACAACCGCGGTCTCATCCTCGCTGCTCTCTGTTCAAAAGTATAAAAAGCACGCGTGGTGCACGCATTATTATTTGTGTACATCGCACGTAACCTACAAGGAACGTTAATCGAGTTTGTGTAATGGAATTATTGGCCGTCGGAGTAAGAAGATAACAGCCGATTCGTCGCGTTAGTACTCACCGTTTTCATCGTCGGCCGTTTTACGTTTCCTCGCCGCTGTGTTACGAATTTTCCTACGATTGAACAAAAACTTGCAATTTTTCTTGTCTGCTTTCGCCTCCGCGTCTTCCATATTTGTTTTGTAAACAACCAGCCCCACTGCTTTTTTGACACGAGGATTTAATATCGCATTGCTGGCTAAAAACTGTGGAAACGTTCGCTCCTACTCGCCACACGTTTAATCGACATCCGATTTATTTAAGTGAATTAAAATTAAACAGGTAACACGTTCATAGAGGCACGGCACACGTCCTCGAAAATCAATAGGTTATATTTGGCCAGTAGACGACGCTACGACTGGTGAAAGCCACTAAAAAATTTCCGCAATAATATAAAGTAATTTTATAATCGAGCAAAGGAAATCGTTGGATTCTGTGTCAGTTCAGGAACTTAGCAATTAACTTTTCGTGGGTTCCAGGGATATCAATATGAATAAGAAAAAAAATATGGCAATTGATTTCCAAGACAACATGATATTGTTAACAAGGAAGTACTTGAAACGTAAAATTATGTGCCCTGAGACGAAGTTCAGACATCACGTCAAAGAAAGAACTCATATCCTGGATTTATTGAAAAGAACAGTGGACATGGGCGAAAGCAATTCAGTGCTATTAATAGGTCCTAGGGGTAGTGGTAAAACAACAGTAGGTTCATCAGTTTTCAATTAACTCTCTGATGTTTCTTGGAGTTCCTTTACATAAACTCTTTCGCTTCTAGTTGATAAATAGTGTCTTGAAAGAACTATCGTCTGTAAAAAGTTTCAAAGACAACACATTGATAGTAAATCTCAATGGTCTTGTTCATACCGATGATCGTTTGGCTTTGAAAGACGCCACGCGGCAGATGCAATTGGAAAACGTGGTGGGTGATAAAGTTTTTGGCACTTTCGCCGAGAATTTAACTTTCCTTCTCGATTGTTTGAAATCGGGTGATAAGAAGCGTTCGAAGCCGGTCATTTTTATACTGGACGAGTTCGACTTGTTCTGCGAGCACCATAATCAGACTCTGTTGTACAATCTGTTCGACATCGCTCAGACTGCGCAAGTAAGCATAGATCAGATCAACTCTCTGGACTCCGTCTTATAAAGATTTAATTCAATTCTCGTATCTATAGGCGCCGATATGCGTGATAGGCATGACTTGTAGACTGGACGTTATAGAACTCTTAGAGAAGAGAGTCAAGTCGAGATTCTCTCATCGGCAAATATTTCTATTTCCCGGGGATACGTCGTCGTCGGAGAAGCCGACGTCTGCCTTTGACGATCGTCTAGAACTCTTTCAGCATCTTCTCAGTCTTCCGGACGACGAGAATGTAAATAGGATAGAGCAGCAGTACGACGACTGTACCATAGATCCACAGTTTGGTTCCGTTTGGAACGAGTACATAAAAAGTTTAGTCAATAATCCAACGATGATCAATTTGTTGAAAAAGATGTATCAGATAGACGTCAGTGAAAGGAGTTTCAGAAATTTCTTGGCGATCGTTGTCTCCATGTTGTCGGAGAAGCATCAGAGACTAGAAGTGAACGATTTTGTAGAAGCGAGTAAAATGTTCTCCCAAGACGATAAAGTGTTAATGCTCGAAGGGTTGTCTGTGTTAGAAATGTCTTTAGTAAGTTTGTTTGTTGATCTGTCGTCACGATTTGCGTGGCTGAAGGTATTGACAATGGTATTATCATTATTTTAGATAATAGCGATGAAACACGAAACAGAAATATACGATGGCGAACCGTTTAACTTCGAGGCCATTTATAATCGTTATATGAAATTCGCTAATCAGCATTCTTCTATACAAACTGTACAAAAGCCGGTTATCACAAAGGCGTTCGAGCATATCAAGGTAAGGGTTGTAGAATTAGAGCAGATTCGTAGTCGAATTGGTCGATTAATAAGAATGGAATTTCCACAGAATTTGGAATTTATATTGCCAACCAGTGGCGCGAACTCGAAAGTCGAGAAGGAGTATCAGTATTATAAATTCTTACTGACACCGCAGCAAATCATGGAAGCTGTGAAAAATTATCCTGGATTGCCGACAGAGATCTCTCAGTGGGCAATGACTACTGTGTAACTGGTCCGTTAAGATATTTGCAGGTATCAGCAAATACGTATTTTCATATCTGCATTTTAACCAACGAACTACTAACTACAAGACTCGTATTTTTCAAAATGCTATAATTATTTATTGAAATATGAAAACAGAAATTCAGCGTAAACTTTCCCTCTGGGAAATCGTCTTTTCAAAATTTATTTTGGTCAAATCTATGTATCATACGTGCAGGAAATCAATTCTGAGTTCAGGAATTCATTTGTTGAAATGTTATTCAGAGAAAAAGTTTTCGAATGATCTTAAAGGATTTTGGAATTGATGAATTTTAATAATAGATCGGAGCAGGCTTTTTATTTTTTGTTGCATAATTTGATTATAATAAATGAAAAAGGAGGAAAATATAAAGTACTGGTCGCGTCAGAATATTTTGCTTGCTAGAATTAAATCTAAATATATGAAAAATATAGAAAATTGTATATCCAGACACACCACTTTGAGTTTACCAATCCTACTACATTAAAGGGCATTTGTATGTTGATCTGTATGTTTGTCCGTTCGCTTTAGGTCATTCTTTCGTTATTCTATCAATTTATTGATTAATTTCGCAGTAGATTACCGCTTTATTGTATAAAAATATAATAGGATCATGGACAATATCCATCTAGTATGTATATTTTAGGTCCAAGTCCATTTCTGGGCCAAATAGGCTGAAATAAAGCATATATATATGTATATTTTAGGTGATTCTTTTGTTATTCTGTCATTCTATAATTAGCAAATAAGCTATATAAAATTAAGCTAGTACCAACTGCTAATTAACTTCTTAACGAATGAACTCTTAAACTCAAAAATATTTCTTTAAAATTTATTTTATACATGGACAAGATCAAAATAAACGTTGATTGAAACGGAAGGTTTTCCAGAGTAAGAAGTTCACATGAATTTCGTTTCCTACGCTATATTTTGTACAACCGAGTGTTCGTTACGATGACCTACGTATTTTACACATACGGAATACGAACGTACCATTAAAAGAATCTCGAGTATTTTCTAAAAAGTACTATTATAATCTGAGTCACGCGTATCATACGGAAAGGAAGCTTGTAAAGATTATCGTAAGCGTGTAAATAAGTGAATACTTGATAATATCTCTTAATAAGCGGGCCGCGGATTTTAATGTAACGTTGAATTTGTGCATTTAATCAAGAAATCCGTGCATTTGAGTTTTCTATAGATGCATGAAAATTCGCGGATCGCTATTAAGGAATTGTTAGTACTTAATACAGTCTTCGGACATGAATTCCTGCCTAGCGTTATAAAACGTCCGGTATCGCGTCCTTGTTAAACGAAGACGACAAATAACATTGGTAACGATATTTTGTCTGAAACTATATTAGAAGAGACTTCTACGTACGTGCCATGCTATTATTATAATAATATGTATTTACTGTGTCTGTGATCATTCAACAGGATTGTTCCCTATACTCTTAAAACACTCATAAATCATTCATGTAGTCGTGTAAGGTTTCAATTATTTATCGGCGAGTGCGTGTAAATTGTGTGAAAGCAATCAGGACGTCTGCGCACGTCTTTAATCGAATTTAATCGAACGCTAATCCAGCCAAGCGAAATTCGGTTTCTTTTTGCCATTTAATGCAGAGTCGGTGATCGCGTTCTCTTGGATATTCTTCGACGATTTTAGTCCGAGAATGAACCGCGTCCCGTGCTTCAAACGACTTTTGAATCCGTAGTTGTCGATGTACGAATCGTGGCCTGTAGCAAAAAGAGATTTGCAACAATTGATCGAGCAATATTTTTGCAATTAAGCACGTGTCTTACCGGGATTGATTCCCACGGGGTGCACGTATTTCAACGTGTGCTCCCCCGAGATCGGTCGAAGGGCAGACATCGCTCTGCTCACTCCGACCTGTAAAAACGTTAATCGTCAATCTTGTAATGTTTCTCATTGTTTTAATCACAATTGTGTAGTAGTTGCAATAAAAGACCTGCTTGTGTCGTATCCGATGTTCGACTAAATCCGCGCCGAGCAGCTCGTCGTGGACGCTCATTCTAATCGGTATTACCTTATTTATGAACTGGAAAAGTCGAACGGTGAATAAATAAATCGGAGCAATTGTGCGAATCAATCTTTAGTAGAATTTTACCCATAGTAGAACTATTGACGTCGAGAAACTCCAAAGCATCAGGCAAACGAGTGCTAAACTTTGCACGCCTAGCAGATACCATCCTCCTCCTAAAAAATTATTTACTGAAATCTCAGCATTTCATGAAATAGTTACACGAAATATGATTAGGTAGCGAATTTTGTAGACAAATTATATATGCCCAAAAGAAATGTTTATCAAGATATTAAAAGATGAGTGCTTATCACAATGTTAGATAAGAGAAGTTTCTCTTTAGAAGATATTTTTTAGCTGATATCCTGAATATTTTTATATAAAAATCCGCTGTTCGGGTATGATTTTGCAAACCCTTGAATAATCCTCTTCTTCCACTGGTCGTATCAAGCGGATGCGGGTTATCCGCGAAGAAACCGATAGCTAATAAGCCAATGGCTCCACTCGCTCCTAGTATCGAGATAAAACAATTAAAAAACAAGAAAGAGGAAGATTAATTGAAAGGGTAAAGGGAGGAATGAACCGTGTGTTGCACTGGCTCCGACAGGATCATCAATACGCATTTTGTCTAAGAAAGGCATGACGTAGCATGTGACAGCAGCACCGAGCATCCCTATGATTATAGCTTCCCAGGCCCTGAAAAGGAAACAACCACCTAACTGACTCTATAGTGTATCGTCGATATCAAGAGTATTTCTACTGTAATTATCTCTACAAGTTCACCTGTAACTGCGACCAGCGCACCGAGAATACCATTTATCTGACTAAGAATGTCGATTCCATTTGGACTGTTGAGGCTGAAGCCTAGCCCGACTAGACCACCGCCCATGCTAGCTAGCATCGTGGAGACTGCTGCTCTGGCAGCGTACTGCCATCGTTGACCAGTGACACCGTACGTGCTACCGCTGTTAAAAGCCAGCCAGCCCCACCTGATTTTGTTATTATTCATTAATAGACAGCGGATTTTATGTAAAATATTTGGAATATACAATTAAGGAATGAGATAGGAGATGAAGAGTGGAATAAATGACATATGAACCACTTTGCTTGCAGTAGTTTGCGTGTTTTAACATACTAAGTGCACTGATCAAAATTAAGTACACTTATGTCTTTTATAAATGTATAAAAATGAGGAGTCTAATTATTAGTGTACTGTGTGTTTGTTAGTGAGTAATATTGTTGAATATCTGATTTACCAAAGTACAAATAAGCCCATGATGGCATTCACTGGATTACCAAGTGGCAGTGGCTCGATTCCATTGTCGTATCTTCCTAATCTTGGTCCCAGCATAATAGCGCATGCTAGAGCTATCAGTAATTAAATGATCAATGTGTTTTTCTTGTAAGAGAGTACATAATGATTCCTCTTAATATTCAAACACACTTGAAAATGGAATAATTGTTTTAATATTGGCCCAAATAACTTAATTTCCTGTGGAATGTTAGAAGGCCTAGTTTACTATATAATGTGTAACAAAAAATTGAACAAAATTGCTATTCGTCAAAGTCTTGAATAAAAAAGTATTTATTAAACATTCTCGCACATACTAATAATATAGTAGCACATTTCTGTATTTTTTCATTAATTTCCATGCACTAGAATTAAAGAAATAAAATATCGGAATTCGTATTCCAAGCGGTATCCCTATTTGTTGCAAAGAAATTACATAGTTTTCAATGTAAATGAAAAATTATACGAATGTAAAGTCCAAAATTGTTAAAAAAAGTTGTATTAATACTAGATAACTTTGAAGGATGGTTTCAGCCTTTAAACTTGAGTTACTGCAGCTAAAAGAGGCGTATCTAATATTTTTTAAGCCTGCCAATTTCATTAAAATCAGAGTTTGACCGTACAAAAGCTTTCTTCATCAATTGTAGCTGAAAGTCGTCAAAACCTGAAATTCTCTTGATTTTTATTTATTTACAGCAGATAGCTATATCAACCAGTTTTTATGAAACTTCGTGCATGCACATAATTTCTCCAAATCATGTCCATTTCTTTTTTCTTTGAAACTCTGACGAATAGCAATTTTTTTAATTCTTGTTACATATTATCTAGTAAACCAAGCCTGTTAACATCTTAAAGAAAATGAAGTTGTTTGATCCAATATTAAAGATTGTATTGTTATTCTATTTTGAAGTGAAATAATATTAATGAGATATCTTGTAAATGTCATGGACCTGAAGATGCACCCTTCAGGTCCACTAGACGTATGGTTTGTTACCGGAAGTGCCTCCGACGAGGTGCACCGCTCCAGAACCAGCAATATCAACAGCTCCCAAGTTTTTCAAGAAACCCTGATCACCCCACATCCATCCCGCTGGCACGCAGTAGACAATCGTATTTAAAAAGGAAAACAGACAATACGCTTTGAAATTGCATCTAGAATGGATTGAAGAAGATGAAACGTGACCGAAGATGAAGAAAAACAAGAAGAAGAAGAAGAATCTTTCATATGAAATTACCGTTCAGCCATGGCACCGCTGACGATCGTCGTCGAAGTGGTCGCGAAGCTTAATTGGAACAAAAAAGCCGCACACTTTGGGCCCATGAGATTATCTTCCACCGACGGATCCATTAGAAATTCACCGAGGCCGATGAAGGGATTCCTAAACCTGTCCGTTCCAAAGCTGATTGCGAAACCGAATGCCCAATAAGTCAACCCACCGAGGACTATGTCTACGACGTTCTTCATCATAATGTTAACTTCATTCTTTAATGATACGCATCCAGATTCTAGCATGCCAAAACCTGAACAAGATTTAAGATAAATCAGACGGTGGAATTAGAGAGAATTAATCGTTTAATATAATTTGTAGTTCTAGCATTAACGCTACTCTGGTTATAAGTTTATTATACAATAGATTGAACATCTATTTCAAGGAAGCAGGATTGTAAATAAGCTATGAAATTAATTTAAATGAATATAAATTGTGATTTAAATGAATATCAGATTTGATTAATTATGAATTAAAATTATTTAATTAGTTTAATTGGAAGAAATTCGAATTAACGAGTTCGAATGAATTGTAATTCTTAATTAAATAATACTTTAATTATCGACTGGGAATTTAGAGATGTTTATAGTAAATGTTCCAATCTCTATTCACGTCACAATTTCTAATAGCTGTCGTAGTTTTCTATAATTTCATGTTATTCTAAAATTATGGAAAAATAAGTCAGTGAATAGAAATTGTGATGTGAACAGAAATCAGGACATTTATCTTACAATAACAGTAAAAATTCTCCTCACTTAATATTGAAACGAGAAAAAAATAGTAATCAATCAATTTTAACAATTATTATATTGTATTCCAATTAAAATATACTTTCTAATACGAAAGAGTATAGTAAGCAGACATAGCAAGATTCGAAAATACACTTTGTTTAGGACACGTATAAATACAATGCAGATTTTATGTATTTATAATCTCATATATAAAAAACGTAAAAAAACATACAGTGTAGAAAACTACATAATGCATAGCACCATATTTAGAAGATTAAAGAACATTCTAAACTAAATATGATTTTTTAAATTGATAATCTACAAGCTTTAATTTGTATAAAAATCTGCAATCTATGTATAACTTTTCGTATAGTCAGAATAAGCTTTAGTATGTAATGTTTACCCGTTTGCATAGTGAAGATTATAAAGGAATTCGTCACGATCCAGTTGCTGTCTTCTAGATTCAGATTATACGCAGAAATAATAGTCGTTTCCGACGAGTTCGTAATATTCGTATCATTGTTTCCTATCTCCATGTTTTGAATTTTTTTTCGAAGGCGAAGCGAAGGCACTTAACGTTAACTAGTCGATGCTGTTCCCTCGATTGCCTCGTAAAGCAATGCTCTCAGTGGAAAACACGTTAAAAATGAATGATTCCGGAGGAAAACATATTAACTATGAACGAGTTACGATTTTCTTGCTTGGAAAATGCAGATCCGGCAGAATCGACTTTCGGTTTGAATAGGGAAATGATTAGCAGAAGGCTATATGTTTTTATACTTTTTTATTGGCCCACATCCAGCCGTTTACAACAAATTTTCACCTCACCACGTGTTCAGCAAGTCTTTTCGTTACAATCGGATAATTGTTAAACCATGGTAATAAAATATGACTAATTCTAAATAAGGAGAAATCGCATCACATAAGACATCTACACAGATAATTATATGAATTTGCCGCGAACACAGCCCTAGAGATTATACTCGTTACTTTAGAACTGTTTAAATAATCGATAATGCGTGTAAATGTACAATTAGTGAAAGTTAATAGCGTCGATCTTTGATGCGAATTACTTTATCAGTTCGACGTTCGCGCTAATTTCTGATTAATTTCAATAATATCGGGCTATACAATGACAAAGGAGATCTTATTGTAAAATAAGCTCCGGCTCCTTAATACAATCTGATTCGTCCCCGGAGCTTCATCGATCAACGGTGAGCGATGGAATCAAAGAGAGAGAGAGAGAGAGAGAGAGAGAGAGAAAAGAAAAACATATTACAATGTTCGCATTTCCTCGCAGACGAACGCGTCCAATTTACCTCAAGGAAGCAAGAACTTAGAATTCGATGTGCTGTGCTAGGAATTTCAAATTTCACTCGACATTATTATTTTTTCTCATTTGAAAGATACAATTTTGTTTAACACTTCCGAAAAGCTTCTAAGAGGACTACGTTTGTTGTAAATTTTTATCTGCTCCTTTTTTTTGGATGTCATCTCCTGCTTTTTGTATCTTCTTCTGTTCCTTGTAATTTAGTGTCCATATACATTCTCATCGCTGTACGCTATGTAGAGGAAGAAGTCTTCTTCATGATGTTCCTGCGAAGGGAGAAATCGTAATTAGAAGGTCTTTCTCGTGTTTTTATTGGTAATTTTGGAATTACCGCGTAGAGGGAACCCATGGTAGCGCTTGTTGGGGGGATGATGTTGTTGACAAAGAAGAAGAGAGCATCCTCTGGGCGAAGGTGGATTCGTTTGCGGATTAAAAAGTAAAACTGACCAACGGTCAGATCAGATGGTACTAAGTACTTCTGCTTATCCAAGTCACTGATTTTAGCCTTCGGAGCTTTCTCAACGATCACCTGTAAAATATTCGTTTTTTCATTGATTACCAAACATAAATTAGTATAAATCAAGGTATTAATGTCGATTCGCCGTCGAGATAAGACACCATATTCCAAATCCTAGTTTCCTATCGCATTTGGCATTTATTTAACTCTATAGAAATGAAACAGCTGATTCCGTTTGTAGATTAAAGAGTGGAACTGTTCAACAGTTAGATCAAGTATTTAATTTCAGTTTGTGCAATCTTTGATAAATATTTGTAGTATTCCATGATAGTGGAAGCAATGAAGAGTGATAGCAACTATTTAGCATTGTAAGCATTCCTTCATTGATTACCATGCACAGATTCAATTGTATTTTGCAAAACAGTCTTCGATAAAAGTTTAACACTGAATCTACCACTAGCTGTCAAACTGGTTCAAAATTCTTGTACAAATACTGTTCATTTTTAACTCTCTTTTCAAATTTNAGCAATGAAGAGTGATAGCAACTATTTTGCATTGTAAGCATTCCTTCATTGATTATCATGCACAGATTCAATTGTATCTTGCAAAACAGTCTTCGATAAAAGTTTAACACTGAATCTACCACTAGCTGTCAAACTGGCTCAAAATTCTTGTACAAATACTGTTCATTTTTAACTCTCTTTTCAAATTTATAATTGATATTGTATAAAACCATGTTCGTGTCTTTATTTTATTAGAGCTCATTTATTGATAATTACCTATGTTTAATTATGAAAGCAATTACCGTGTGCTCAAAATTTTGTCTATCATTATCGTTTGTGTGAAAGTCCAAAATGAAAGGAGACTGTTTAATATTAATAATAACTTTACAGCAAGTATTCGAGGTTAAGAAACTAAATAATTAAAATTCAAGAAATCATTATTGGCTGTGTGAAAGTCTAAAATGAAATGAGACCGTTTAATATTAATAATAACTTTGCAGGAAGTATTGGAGGTTAAGAAACTAAATAATTGAAATTCAAGAAATCATTATTGCCCGTGTAGAAGTCCAAAATGAAAGGAGACTGTTTAATATTAATAATAACTTTACAGGAAATATTGGAGGTTAAGAAACTAAATAATTGAAATTATATATAAATGAGTTTGTGTCATCATGTTATGGTACTACGTTTATTAATTATTATAATTATCTACGTTTAATTATAAAAATGCTGCACCAAATTTAATATCTCAGTACTATTTGTGTGAAGTCCAAAATGAAAGGAGACTGTTCAACATTATTAATGACTCTACAGAAACTATTGAAACCCCGAATTTATATATTATGGAGAAATTCATAAACTACTATAAGAACTCTGTTTATCTCTCTTATTGAACTTGGTCAAGCAATGAGTAAGAATTAATTCATCCTCAATGTAATGTAGTCATCGTGATTGCTAATGACTTCCTAACGTCCTAAGTCAATACAACCTTCAAAATTGAATAATGATACTAATATGTTTTAAGGATCAGAGGACAATGAGAACGGTTGTACAAAAAGCGTCGGTTTAGTGATAACCGTTTTGTTTAAACCTTGGCTAATGATCAAGGCAAGAAACGAGCTTTTGAATGCTAGCTTGCTATCGCGTTTGACAGTAATCCAACTCGCGTAAGACATAAAACAGCTAGTTTTCGCCAGTTTCTCAGCGCATTGAAGAGATCAGCTGACGAAAGGCGATCATTTCGGCCGTCGATCAAACATTACATTCGTGGGCGTAGCGGTCGATCAATAGACATGAGCAGCGAAATTTTTGTACGAATCAATCGTGAACGCGGGGAACGGGAAAATTTGTACACCGGATCGTAAACGCGGTACGGGTCAACGGATGCGACGTAATTCAAGTTCGACCTTGATCCACTCCAGAACCAGGAAATAACCGTAGACACGGGACGGATTGAGCGAGGAAATTATGTGCATTTCCGTCGTCGTAACGGACGAACGATGCAGCTAATTACAATGAATCGGTGATTTATTCGTCGGACTAGACGCGGCGGGTCTCTCCTTCGGGCGAACACGCTTGTTTTCTGAAGTAAAATTCAAACTCACGGGGACCCTCTCGGGATATTTCCGTCGGATCTTTTCACCCTCGACCTTCCTCCTCTCGAAGGAGTGTTTCTCCTTGTAGTGAAACTTCATCCTCGGTGCTCGCGCGATCCGCACGACCCGTTACACGTTTCGTGAGTCCTCTTGTTCCCGAGTCGTAGTTAACCGTAGCCGTTTCGATTCTCGCCCCTGTCCCTACCGATTCATATGCGTGTTACCGAAACTGGAAAATACGACGACTTTCCTCCGCTTCTGTCACAACAATCGCCGTGCGTCACACCGTCTGCGCACTGCGATTCACTCTTTCTTTCCGCCGATGTCCTACGCCAACGCGAAATAGTCCCCCGCGGGTTGACCAGACTCGTCCGGGCTGCACGATTGATAAAAGAAATGCACACGGTCAGCTCGATGACGGCGGCGGTCGCTCGATATTTCAGACCGATTCGAGTTTAAAATAATCCGATTGGTTCGGAATTAGGCGTTATCGCGGTCCTTCCTTCGATGGTGGAGCCTCTGCGGGAACAATGCTTCCACAGATGCGTTTAATAGATAACTCAGGCCCGTCGCTACCGACTACCGATTCCTCTTCCCATTCCATGCGACGCGAAATATAAATATAGTACCGGTGCGGTATTGATAGTGGGATTAAGTCGAGATCATGTTTACGGGTAACCAAGAAAATTTGTAGAAATTTCACGATTGTTGCAGTGCCAGGAATTTAAACAAAAGGTTGTCGGACCTAACTTCGTTGTATTTACTATTACCAGAGAGAAACTGTTATTACTATGTTGCTCCAAGCTCTTTATTTATTGCGTTTCATGTGTTATAGTTCATAATACAGGTATGGAAGTTTATTTAGGGGAATTGATTATTGAATTTTAATTCTTAATTAATATTTTGACTGCTATGTCACTTAAAATTGAAACATAAAATTTTCAATCAATTATATCAGGTCAGTTGTTAATAAATTAACTTCTATTAATTGTGTTCAAACAGGTTCAAATTCCATGTATTATCGTTTTGTCAAATTTGGTGTTTGAATCTACGATACATGTTTTGACTGACTTATTAAACCTTTGACTATATTTAAACAGGCGAGATTTGAAAAGCCTTGTACAAGTTGAAATGAGGAAAAATGGAATAATAATAATAATATATTTGATCTATGGGTTTCATCGTTGCTTATAAATTGGGTAGATTTTTGATGAATGCTTCCACAGATGCATTTAATAGATAACTTATGTCTGACGTTATATTTCATAATGATTTTTCTATTTATGCGGGATGAATTATAAATATTTATTATATGTTTTAATTCAAGCAAGTAATGATTGTTTGCAAGTAATCAAGCGAATTTTCAGAAATTTCACGATTGTTGCAGTGCCAGGAATTTAAACGAAAGGTTGTCGGACCTAACTTCGTTGTATTTACTATTACCAGAGAGAAACTGTTATTACTATGTTGTAAGCTCTTTATTTATTGCGTTTCATGTGTTATAGTTCATAATACAGGTATGGAAGTTTATTTAGGAGAATTCATTATTGAATTTTAATTCTTAATTAATATTTTGACTGCTATGTCACTTAAAATTGAAGCATAAAATTTTCAATCAATTATATCAGGTCAGTTGTTAATAAATTAACTTCTATTATTTGTGTTCAAACAGGTTCAAATTCCATGTATTATCGTTTTGTCAAATTTGGTGTTTGAATCTACAATACATGTTTTCAATGCGCTGACTTATTAAAACTTTGACTATATTTAAACAGGCGAGATTTGAAAAGCCTTGTACAAGTTGAAATAAGGAAAAATGGAATAATAATAATATATTTGATCTATGGGTTTCATCGTTGCTTATAAATTGGATAGATTTTTGATGAATGCTTCCACAGATGCATTTAATAGATAACTTATGTATTTCATAATGATTTTTCTATTTATGCGAGATGAATTATAAATATTTATTATATGTTTTAATTCAAGTAAGTAATGATTGTTTGCAAGTAATCAAGCGAATTTTCAGAAATTTCACGATTGTTAGAATTTTAGAGACATTTAAGAAGATTATGTTAATTTCGGTATTTAATAAGTCGCACGTTTTTTCATTGCATTTGAAATGTTATAATATCTTTAATTGTTTTATGGGTTTCGTGCTGTCGTTTTGTTGATGATTCATGCATGTATAAATTGAGTAAATTTTGGACGAATGCTTGCACGGATGAAGCATTTAATTCTTTAGTAGATAACTCAGATTCGTCGCTACCGATCAGGGATCCTGGAGTTTTAAACCGAGCATAAAACGTGTTTAGAAGAATTTGAGAAATTTCACCATTGTAGAATGCCAGGAATTTAAAAAAAAAGAATAACTATGTTATTTTTATATTTTCTACGTTGTAAGTTTAATTTGTATTCGTATTTCTTGTAGAATTACAAATTTTTTAATCCAATGATTAAATTTCTTTAAATTCTATATTTGATAACTGAAGCATTTTTTAACATTTTAATTGCCAAATAGAATACTTCTTTTGATTAAACAGTCTATAATAATATATTTTCATATTTATATCTTGTCAAAACTATCTTTCGAAATATCACAGCCAAATAATAAAAGTTAATTTATTAACAACTGACCTGATATAATTGATTGAAAATTTTATGCTTCAATTTTACGTGACATAGCAGTCAAAATATTAATTAAGAATTAAAATTCAATAATGAATTCTCCTAAATAAACTAATTAAATAATTGCAATTATTAATTACTTGGATTTAGATTAAAAATTAATATATTGGATTAGTTGGAAAGTAACTTCGGTTTTCCTAAATACACAGCGTTATAAAAACCGAAATTACTTTCTTGCCTATTCAATATAACGAACTCAATATTAATCTGTGATTGAACCTACTGAATTCGTGAGTCAAAATTGAATTAGATATTCTATCACTGGACTTCAGTTCAATACACTCCAAACGTTAAACTTTACGTTTGTTCTGTAGGTTTCTTCGATGATTCATGCACGTCCTTGGAAAGGTATCAAATAATTGTTTCGCTTTGTTAGGGAGACAGAGGTACCTTAAATAGATACGAATGTGATGATAAGAAGTGACAAATGCATGCTACTACTGCGCCTCGGGTGACGCAGGTTTTTTCATTATGCGTTCAATTTCGTCTCATTGTCTTTTGATAAGAGATCATGATGAAATTCAATGCAGATATGAGATTTTACTGCAGGATTTATTCGCAGGATTATTTCAGAGGTCGCTTGAAACATACGCGATAATTATTTGATTGAATCATTTATTTGTGGAAATATGTACAGAAAATTCTGTAAAGATAAGAACAACCTTTACTCGGCATCTTCCTCGTCGTCGTCTTCCTGGCTGTTGATCTGGAAGTACCTCAGTTCATAGGTTTCCTTATCTTTAGATACTACGCGCAGCCAGTCACGTAACTTATTCTTCTTCAAGTATTTCTTTGTCAAATACTTGAGGTACCTATGGGAACATCGTATCAAATTAGTGCAAATATTGCCCGTCTTGTAAAATATAATTGCAAGTCCCAAATTCTTTTGCATGTAGAAAATTAGGAGCATTGTTAATTTTTATCCGAAGGGGTAAGGTGTTAGCTGTGAAAGCTGTTCTGTTAATTATCTTCTGTCTATATGTATTACGTTGTTATCACTAGATAAAGGATTTTATACATTTGCAAAAAGGCAGGATGTACGAAAATCATGAATGCTACGTGCAGTATAAAATGATGCAGAAATAATAAAAACTTAAGGTTGTATGAGACGTAAAATCTCTGTTTAAAGTTAACAAAAAATAATAAAAAAGTGTATCTGATATTTGAAGCAATGAACTTTTAGAAAAAAATCATGATTACAGAGAAATGAAGTTTATAAAATTGTTCGACCTACTTTTTTAGATTATAAAGAATTTTTAACGTATAATTTCTGATATTCTAATTCATAGCTTTGATATTTTTTTTATTGGATCGTCCGCATGTCCTATAATTCTTAATTTTGCATACTTTTTTATTAATAATATTCTTGAAATTGTCATTATTTCAATTTTAAAATATATATTCAATTTTATCATATTAATATGTATTAAGAATAATGCAAAATTACAAAATTTTATTATTGTTGCAATCATATTATCTTATAAATGACATAATAATTCTGTGATTCAACAAAAAAATTCAAGATATAATAGCTTTTTAATAGGCTCGCATATTTTCTAAAATTGTGTACTGTTTTATTACTGCAATATCTAGTAANTTGTAGAATGCCAGGAATTTAAAAAGAAAGAATAACTGTTATTTTTATATTTTCTACGTTGTAAGTTTAATTTGTATTCGTATTTATTGTAGAATTGCAAATTTTTTAATCTAATGATTAAATTTCTTTAAATTCTATATTTGATAACTGAAGCATTTTTTAACATTTTAATTGCCAAATAGAATACTTCTTTTGATTAAACAGTCTATAATAATATATTTTCATATTTATATCTTGTCAAAATTACTATCTTTCGAAATATCACAGCCAAATAATAAAAGTTAATTTATTAACAACTGACCTGATATAATTGATTGAAAATTTTATGCTTCAATTTTAAGTGACATAGCAGTCAAAATATTAATTAAGAATTAAAATTCAATAATGAATTCTCCTAAATAAACTAATTAAATAATTGCAATTATTAATTACTTGGATTTAGATTAAAAATTAATATATTGGATTAGTTGGAAAGTAACTTCGGTTTTCCTAAATACACAGCGTTATAAAAACCGAAATTACTTTCTTGCCTATTCAATATAACGAACTCAATATTAATCTGTGATTGAACCTACTGAATTCGTGAGTCAAAATTGAATTAGATATTCTATCACTGGACTTCAGTTCAATACACTCCAAACGTTAAACTTTACGTTTGTTCTGTAGGTTTCTTCGATGATTCATGCACGTCCTTGGAAAGGTATCAAATAATTGTTTCGCTTTGTTAGGGAGACAGAGGTACCTTAAATAGATACGAATGTGATGATAAGAAGTGACAAATGCATGCTACTACTGCGCCTCGGGTGACGCAGGTTTTTTCATTATGCGTTCAATTTCGTCTCATTGTCTTTTGATAAGAGATCATGATGAAATTCAATGCAGATATGAGATTTTACTGCAGGATTTATTCGCAGGATTATTTCAGAGGTCGCTTGAAACATACGCGATAATTATTTGATTGAATCATTTATTTGTGGAAATATGTACAGAAAATTCTGTAAAGATAAGAACAACCTTTACTCGGCATCTTCCTCGTCGTCGTCTTCCTGGCTGTTGATCTGGAAGTACCTCAGTTCATAGGTTTCCTTATCTTTAGATACTACGCGCAGCCAGTCACGTAACTTATTCTTCTTCAAGTATTTCTTTGTCAAATACTTGAGGTACCTATGGGAACATCGTATCAAATTAGTGCAAATATTGCCCGTCTTGTAAAATATAATTGCAAGTCCCAAATTCTTTTGCATGTAGAAAATTAGGAGCATTGTTAATTTTTATCCGAAGGGGTAAGGTGTTAGCTGTGAAAGCTGTTCTGTTAATTATCTTCTGTCTATATGTATTACGTTGTTATCACTAGATAAAGGATTTTATACATTTGCAAAAAGGCAGGATGTACGAAAATCATGAATGCTACGTGCAGTATAAAATGATGCAGAAATAATAAAAACTTAAGGTTGTATGAGACGTAAAATCTCTGTTTAAAGTTAACAAAAAATAATAAAAAAGTGTATCTGATATTTGAAGCAATGAACTTTTAGAAAAAAATCATGATTACAGAGAAATGAAGTTTATAAAATTGTTCGACCTACTTTTTTAGATTATAAAGAATTTTTAACGTATAATTTCTGATATTCTAATTCATAGCTTTGATATTTTTTTTATTGGATCGTCCGCATGTCCTATAATTCTTAATTTTGCATACTTTTTTATTAATAATATTCTTGAAATTGTCATTATTTCAATTTTAAAATATATATTCAATTTTATCATATTAATATGTATTAAGAATAATGCAAAATTACAAAATTTTATTATTGTTGCAATCATATTATCTTATAAATGACATAATAATTCTGTGATTCAACAAAAAAATTCAAGATATAATAGCTTTTTAATAGGCTCGCATATTTTCTAAAATTGTGTACTGTTTTATTACTGCAATATCTAGTAACTATTAAAATTCCAATGCTTTGTCATTGTTCTTATGTAAGAGTTCACACAACCTCAATGCATATTTAAATATTTTTAAATGATGTTTTAAAATGAAAATGATGTTCATCTGAATCACATGTTTTAAACAGATGCCATAAATGATTTATTTTCCTTAAACATCCGGAGTTTAAATAATAGTTTCTAAGAAAGATGAATTAGTATTAATGTTGTAGATAAGAGATGGAGTCTTTAATTCAAATAGACGCCAATTAATTAAAATTCATTATTAACTCAAAGTTGACTAAGAATTAAGAACTTAATTAAGCAATTAATTAAAATTCATTATTAACTCAAAGTTGACTAAGAATTAAGAACTTATTTAGTTAATTGAATTAGAAGAAATTCGAATTAACGATTGAATTTCAATTCTAAATCAAAGAAAACTTCAATTATTAATTAAAATAAAAAATTTCATCGTTGCTAACGAAGTAACTTCAAAATCTGTAATCCTACGTTCTGCATAGACTATTATTTTTAGAACCTTCAATACTTAGAACATAATAAAAAATGTAAGAATTGATTAATTAAATTTGTAAAGACATAAAATGTGCTAAAGAAACATTCCTTTTCGTGTTTGTCAATTAAGAATCTGTGGTAAAAGTGGTGGAAGCTTGTGGCTCTTAGTTAGTATTAGCTATTAGTTTTATATATTATCGTGTACTCAGAATTATTAGACACATAAATTAATAGTATAAATTATATAATTATAAATTATAAGTTTGCATTCTGGCAGAATTGTAAATAATTAATTCAATATTTAATCCAATGAGCAGTTAACGTTTAATTTTTAATATTTAATTTTCCAACTGACTAATTAAGAACCGAAAGTATTTAATTAGAAGAAATACTAATTTACTACTGAATTTTGATTTTCAATATTAAACAAAAATTAGTGTTTAAGTTAAGGACAACACCCACCGCTTAGAGAAGTCAGTATCGCTGTTGACGGAGAGCTTCATCTTGTCCCTCTCTAAACTGACACTGTTACCAAAATTGTTTGTCTTTCCAGAGACTTTTATTCTTTCATGGAGGTATTTTTCCTGTAAAAAGAAACGTTCATTCAAATGATATTAGATACATAATGATGAAATAAAATGTACAATATGTATAATGATGATAATTAATAGAATCATTTTATATTGGCAGATAAAAAGGTAATTTTTGAAAGAAGAAAATCAAGGAAATATATACTGGGATATTTATTAACATATTAGGATAAACATTGAGCCTCTGAGGATTAATGTAACATTAGTAGAGGTTAACTGAGAGTCGATAAGTTGAATTTGGAATTCCAAGGTGATCAAGTCTGAAATTTATTAATTTTGAACAAATTATAAATAGTAAAAGGCTTTTTGTTTATAATGTGAAAGAATCACTAAAAATAAATTTTGTGGGGATTGATAAGAGGTTCCAAAGACTTTCAAACGATCGACGTAACACATGCCCCAATATTTATACAATACAATTTGTTCATTCTGGCTTATTTTTCTATATCTTTAAATATTAAAAATTTCAGAATTGTTACATTATCCTTCTGGACGTGTAATCTGTTCAGGATTTCAAAGTTTGAAGAATTTATAACATAAACTGATTGTTATTAACCTCATCATAGAAACATACGCCAGTGATTAAAAATTGACATGTACAAAAATTGGGACATTTAGTACACTTAAAATATTTTGCCGATTCTTGATTTAAATCAAAATGAAAGATATGAAGATGAAACACTTACAAAATTAGCCACATCCATAATATTATCCTCGGCAGGATGTGTACAGTCGATGGTAAACTTCAGGGAGACCTTTTTCTTTTGGCCTTTACCCCGAAGGGCCTGTTTCTTGGCGGCCGGTCCCTTGGGCTTGTTAACAGCAGTCTGGAAAACGAATAATCTTTCATTTTTGGCTATCTTTTAATTAACAAAACGCGTCAAGCGTAAACACATGCCAGCCACTTGCAACGCGTAGGTTATATCCAACAATATCTTCGCAATCTTTCAAAAAACTTATATAAAGCAATATTGTAATGAAAGTTTATAACACATTGTATTATACTTTCGATAAAGTTTAATCAGGTTTGAATAATTATTGGAAATTATTGATATTTATTCTGGAAAGAAGAAACTCACCGGAGCCATGTTCACAAACGTCGCACAAATGGAAGAGAAGAAAGAAAGATCGTTTCAGACATCGGCAGTCGACCCGCATTCGATCGAAGCGCCCCAGAATTGAAGCCCGCGAACCTAAAACAGTCGCACCATGCAACAGCGCTTTCTGAACGCAGTGGCGTGTTTTACTGAAATATGGCGTGTGACTACTGAATTGGCTGAAACTTAAAAAATAGGTTCTTTTTTGATAAAAATCATGATTGCGAGAAGGATTTTTGGCGACACGAAATAGTTATTTTTGTCACTAGGACGTAAAATGAAATTTCACGGCCGAGTAGTGATCGTGCTTTGTGCACGAGGACCAGCGAAGCCGGTCCGAGTGACGCACGATCACACGAGGCCGTGAAACTTTACGTCCGTGTGGCAAACATCATTTTTTGTTATACTAGACTGTAGTAAAATTTGATTTTGCGGCCGCATTTCCGGACGTAAAATGCAATTTTACGTACTTGCGGCCGTAAAATCAAATTTTACGGTCTAGTATACCAAAAAAAATTTTTTTACCATTTAGATGTAATTTCCTATGTTACCGACGTAGTTACAACCGCGGGATATGCAATACAGCTTTAAAAGCAAGTTGAAAAATCTACTATTTTTAATTGGGTTGTACTTCCGAAAAGCCCCGTTCTTCGAATTGGCTGAAACTTTAAAAATAGGTTCTTTTTTTATAAAAATCATGATTGCGAGAAGGATTTTTGGCGACTCGAAAAAAATTTNAAATTAATTTCACTTAAATACTGATGTTCATTAAAATATTACATGTCAATTATATTTATTCCCATTTCAAGTACAAAATATGATGGGTAATAATGGAAATAAAGTAATACAAGTGTGACAAAATTTTATTTCAATTCTGAAGTACTAATCTCGAATGAAATGTAAGGTTGATAATATCAACGTTCTACGTTTACCTATTATCTATCGTACTGGAAAAAAAGCATCAGTACCGGCATCAGTGAGCCTGAACGTCGATACGCTCCGAAACAGTCATTCTGTGGGATTTCATGAATCTACCTTGCCGGTTTGGGCCCTTTTGGGCCCTTTTTTGGGGCCGCGCTTTAACACAGGCGCTGCCACTCTTTATATATCTCTCCTCGGTGGCCATAATAATATTTATGACACAATACATAGTTTTATAAATGATCCGTGAGTGAACAAAAATTAACGAATTAGATTTAAATTCACTATAAAATATTGCACGATATGTTACACCAAATCAATTATTATTATAAAATGTACAAAATATGCGACAATTACTTAGGTTTCTTCAATTAAGCACTCCAATTAAGTATTTCTCGACAATAAGTTCATTCTATGTAAATGGTATAAAAGCAAGTAATTATTATCGGACATCATGATTCATAAAAATTCGTAGGTTATGAAATTAATTCAGTCACGTTAAAAATTATGCATGAGAAACTGTTATTTCTAATTTGTATGAAGATTAAGTTAGATCAAAATTATATTCTTGAATGTATTGTATGAAACTAGAAACACAGAATTTTTTATTTTAAATTATTATAGAGAAACTTGCTCTTTTTAGATTGTTGAAAACACCTGTAAGAATGCCATCAAATAAATATAATATTTTATTATTATAGTATTAGTAAGTTAAGTTGAAATTAAATAATAAATTAATATTTCTTTTTATTTTGGGACGAGTTGCATAAAAACCGCTTATATAAATTTTGCCTATGAATAGAATACAATATTTAGTACCTCTTAAATATTTATAATCTATTTTTTTTTTTAATAATGTTGCTGGTAAATCTAGCGTATTTGAAAGACGAGCGAGGATTGGCGAGAATTTTAGACCTATTAGAACTGACCCCCTGATAACCAGTCTACTTAATAATAAATGAATATTGCTTTTTATTTTGGTACGAGTTACATAAAAAACTGCCTATCTATTTTTCTTTTTTTTTTACATAATGTTGCTGGTAAATCTAGCGTATTTGAAATATGAACAGGAGTTGACGAGAATTTTAATCCTATCAGAACTGACCCGTGATAACCGGTCTCTGCTCAAAGGGTTTCTAATTTCGCAAAACATGAAGTGACATCCAAAATCGGTCCGGCCAATTAAAGACGTTCAGAATTCACCGGATATTAAAAAATCGAAATTCCTTGGAGTTCGCGATTTTCATATTGTTCCTCTCTTCTCTCCTATTTTCATCCTTCTTCTTGTCTTTGTTACGGCGTGGATACTCGTTACCAAAGAAATTCCATATGGACGTCGGCTCACCCAACTGGACTGCTACGAGCAAATAACATTTACCATTTACAATTGCTTCAAGCATCAAGTAGAAGAATAGAGAGATATCTAGTTCAGGTAACGATCGATTACCTAATTGTAAGTGATCTGGGCTCCATATGACTGAGTACACTTTGGAGTCCTGCTCGACGGGTAGAACGTCGACGACGCGATCGAGGCTAGCCAAAACCGGCATCACGGTGTACCAATCGCCGCCGCGTTCCTTGCGATAGTGCCAGTGTACGACCAGTTCAGCGGTGAGGCGGTTCCACGTCAGGTTCACGACCGTTCCTTTGAAGGGAACTTTGCGATAAGTGGCGCCCAACATCGTGTCGTTCACGTTCCAAAGACCGAGGCAACCGCCGAAACCGACGCACAGTCGACCACCTTCCCGAGGATGCCAAGCCATCGCGGTGATGTACTCTAAGTAGAAGATGTAAAGATGAGTCGCCAAAGTCGGCCAGAGGAAGATTCGAACAGCCCCGTCGGTGCAAAGAGCCGCGAGGTACTTGTAGTTGCAGGAAAATTCGAGGGACATCACTTCCGCATCGTCGGTATCACAAGAAGTCGTCGGTTTCCCAGTTTGGCCTTCATACGCCGTGATCATCCCATTGCAACCTCTATAAAAAGGATCGTCGAACTTGAAGTATGACTTTCGACGGTTGCCAGAGACCAGGACTTCTCCGCTTTTCCTCCTGTCCCCCACTACTTTTTTCCCCTACTTACGTTAGAAAATTGAAGTTGCGCACATTGATCTATAAGGTAAAAGTACCAGCTAGAAACACATCGTCAAATTCTGTCCCTCGGTAGGAACACTAACGTAAATTGATAATAAGAAATATTTATTGTAGTTTTAAGGAAAATATAAAATTATTATTAGTTTTTGCAAATATTTTTATTTGCAAATCTAAAAATAGAAGTAGTACTTTTCGATACAGGAAATTAGAAAAAAAATTATTTAAATTGTCGTATTTATGTACGATAAAAATTAGGTAAATTTTCTACGAGAATCTAGAATATCTGCTACAACTTCATTTAAAGATTTTTTTAAGTTTTTACTATATTTGAATACATGGAATAGTTTATATGATAATTAGTGAGTCATAGATTTAATTTTTATATAAATATTTTGATTTCTTAGGTTTTTTAATTAATTAAACAGCTGTTCAATCCGACGTACATAAATTTTTTTGTATGTCTTGCCTTTGGAACATTTGAAGATCCGTGTTCCAAATGACAGACATTACATTCCGCATTCTGCCNCTGAAATTAACTTAATTGAAGCTTCCATATATTTATAATTACATACGGATAAGTACGTATAAGTATTTAGTTACTAACTGGATAATGTGTTCCAAACGACGGACATCGAGTGTTTCATAGCGGGACATAACACAAAAACGGTGTTTCTACGACGTACATATCACTCGTTTGGTTTTTTCTTTATATTATCTTTAATTTATTAATAATTCGGCACTTTAGAGTCTAATAACTTAACAGAAGTTATCACGCCATCGAACTCTATGTATAATTTGGGCATTATCAATTTTCATTTTTTAAAATTTTATGTTAATTCAACAGCCTGGCCAAAACGCGTTTCTAGGTGGTACTCTTACCCTATCACTGGTTGTGCATCATGCATTCGATACCTTTGAGACTCAATTTTTCCGATTCGAATAAATGGCAACTTACACTAACAGGTGCTGATCGTTCTCGGACCAGCAGAGGCAATGATCATAACAAGGTGAGCCAGTTTGAACCGCCTGTTCGCATTTCGTGGACCAGACCATCTTCTTCGTATCACAGCAATAAAGCTTGACATCCGTCGACGTGCAAATGGCCAGTACATTACCTATTAATAACTCTCATCGATGAAACTCTCTTTTGTTTTAATCATGTTTTACTCTTTTTTATTAGTAGTTATTATTTTACCCGCTCGCTTCCACTTTAAAGCGTGGACATTGCTTGCCTCCACGTTGCTTATAGTCTGGCCTGATGCACAAGCACGAGTATCGTAGAACGTGACGATGTCATCCGTTACGGCTGTTATAACACTGTTCGAGCCCCAGTCCATCATTTGGTTCCTGCCTAAAATAACAACGAATCGAATTCGTATCCATTTTTATAGTACTNCATTACCTATTAATAACTCTCATCGATGAAACTCTCTTTTGTTTTAATCATGTTTTACTCTTTTTTATTAGTAGTTATTATTTTACCCGCTCGCTTCCACTTTAAAGCGTGGACATTGCTTGCCTCCACGTTGCTTATAGTCTGGCCTGATGCACAAGCACGAGTATCGTAGAACGTGACGATGTCTTCCGTCACGGCTGATATAACACTGTTCGAGCCCCAGTCCATCATTTGGCTCCTGCCTAAAATAACAACGAATCGAATTCGTATCCATTTTTATAGTACTAGTCAGCGCTGGAATAAAAGTTCCCTCTCTTGAGAAGTGGGGGTTACTACATGGAAGGGATTTGCGATATGCTATGCTCCTCGGTTGCCAGAAACGAGGACTTCTCCGCTTTTCCTGCTCTCCCCCCCCACTTACGTTAGAAAATTAAAGTTGCACATCATCCATCGCACANCCTGCTCGGTTGCCAGAAATCAGGACTTCTCCGCTTTTCCTGCTCTCCCCCCCCCCCCACTTACGTTAGAAAATTAAAGTTGCACATCATCCATCGCACAGTTCGCCAACAGCGAAAGCAGACGATACGATCGGTAGGCATAGTAAACATACAGTGGTGGGGAGAGCAGGAAAAGCGGAGAAGTCCTGATTTCTGGCAACCGTGCTATGCAGTATGCAAGAGGGGAATAGTAGTGGGAAGCGAAATATCGAGGAAAAAAAGGGGAAGGACATCGCATCCCTCGCGCGAAGAAATTTTCATTCCACCGCTGGTACCAGTGAATCATAATAAATTTGAAAGAGATGCACTTCGAAATCCAGGAACGTCTAATATAGAGTCTATGGAACCTATCAGTGGTCTGTCTCGAGGCTTCGCCCACCACATGCCGTTTTCTGGGTCATTTTCATACTTCCACAGTTCTTTAGGTCTCGACGCTAGTGTCCCTGATAGTTTTTTCTCGCTGTTATTATTCGATGGGTATAAGGCTCCTAAAACGTTTCTTTGTCCTAAGCCTGGAATCACGTTTGCCTCTTCCATCAGCTGGTGCATGTATCTCTTACGCCAATTAGATGATAACGCCTCTATCTTTAACAGAAGAACTTAATTAAACGGATCACTGTTGCTGTGCAGAAGATCAAGAATAGTTCACCATTTTTTTTTTACGGAGGGGAAAATATGGGGGAGGAAAGGGTTATTCAGGGAGAATGGATTACCTGTTCTAACACGTTTAGTATATTTCCTTTGTGAACGACTTCCGTTTTCTTTGATAAAAGATAATGGGAGGCGTCTGCATTGAATTTGTTCCGAATGAATCTGTCACCTGTGCAAACATCCTGCGGAATCGTGTAACGTCGAGGCTCCGGGACGAACACAGGATCGACTTTATTGACGGTGGATGAGACACAAGAGTTTCGAACTTTTAAAACGTTCCCCTAAACAAAGATAAAAGACGCGGAATGGTTTAGTTTTTCTTTTTTTTTTTTGACGGTTAGAAGCGGCAATTTTACGCGCAAGTAATGCATGAGAAAACGGAAGGGTATGATTTTCCAAGGAGAACTACGATATAATACTTGATCGTTTTTCAAAAGTTCGCTGTTTCGACGCTGGGACGACTGGCATAAAATTTCGTTTTTCCTCAATTACTCCTAAGTTATTGGAATTATGGATAAGTCGTATAGGACCGTTTTTATAGCTGACGACTACAGCTACAATTTCTGTACAAATCATTTTTCGCTAGCGTCAATAGTTTTCGAGTATTTTGCAAAAAACTGTTTTTCCGTTTTTTGTTAATAACTTGTTAACTATTGACGATACGAAAAAATGTTTCGTATAGAAATTGTAGCTCTAGTTGTCAGCTACAAAAAGTGTCATATGCGACTTTTCCGTAAGTTTAATGGTTTAGGAGTAATTGAAGAAAAACGAGATTTTCGCGAAATCTGAAGGGAGGAAAATCTTGGAAAATTGAAAATTGTTTTTTCTCGGAATTTCGAAAAACGTTTCAAATAAAAGTTGTAGATATTGACGTTCTCTACAAAAATGATCCTATACATTTTTCTGCTACTACTATTATGTAACGAGTTAAGTAACAAAAACGAAAAAGTCAGTTTATTGCAAAATACTCGTTAACTATTGACGATACGAAAAAATGTTTCAAACAGAAGTTATGCACCTTTTTGCGTAGAATGTGATACCGAAATAAAAAAAAATGGGTTTGTGATAAAAAAAGACAAAATGACCTTGAAAGCGCCCACACATTAAAAAACTAGTAGTACCATCTGACTCTCCATACGAAACACTAAAGAACATGTGTCAATTTGTTTTTTTCAAATCACCTGTTTTCGAGATTTATTATAATCTCGACTTAACGTAACCTCGACTACTACATAAGATCAATAATGACCTGACTTGGCAAAAAAATTCAGATTGCTCGGTTCAATTGAAATAAGTTATTCAGTTCTAAACA
>SMSR01010047.1:0-44347 GCA_019453355.1 Ceratina japonica
AAAAAAAATCTTATCTTGTTTTTAATTCATCAGGACTGCACGTTGAAAAAGGAATAGGTCGCTCCTTTATACTTGAACATGTAAGAAAGCCAGTTAACTTCCGTACGAATGAATCATTAAGGAGCGGTAATTGGATAAAACATTTAAACTCCACTCGAAGACAAAGGCGTTTGTTGCCGGCGACGTGGTACGCAAAATAATTCATCAAACTGGGAATAATAGTGGCTCGTTATTGGCTTGGTCACGCTATCGATATATTTTGCAACTACTTGTTGCACTTCAACGAAATGGCTGTCATTAATGTTGTACAATAGCTGGCACTATAATACGTCGTTACACTATAAAGCCAGAAGTTCAAACAAATTGTTTTCTGTCGACTCGGGTACAGCAAGAAGGACGCGGACTATTCATCATTAATTCTCAACTACATAATTTGAAAAAATGGCTTGTCAACAAGGTGATCAACGTTAACTTCCCTGATAAGTAGAACACGACTTTATAGAAAACAAACTTACACTCTTATCGAACTATACTGTTCAAAATACACGAACTTAAGATGTGAGAACTTCAATTATATCTTTGAGATTTTGTATAATTTCGTAGTGGCATTATTTAAGAGGATGAGTAATGAAAAGAATAACAAGCGACGTTTTAAATAATACCGCCTGATGTTATTTCCACCACAACAGTTGTTACACAAAAACCGCGAGGGATGCAATTTTACCCTTTTGCTACGGAATCTAGTTTATTCATCGTCTCTTCTTTCTGTTGTTACTTTATGCGCTCATACGGCGTCATGAAAATTGAAGGCTTCAGGGAACTACCCTGTAATACGCCTCGCCCACGTTCAACCAACAAAAATGTATCCCGAACTTGTCTCGAAAGGTATTCGCTAACAAAAATGACTTGCCAACGCGAAGCGAAGGTAACACGTACCAAAAGATTCTTTCCTCCCTGCGTCATAAATAATCCTATTGATCGATAAACGTGATTTATACGGAAATATTCCAATTATTATAAAAAACTAAATTATTATATTATGAAATAAAAGCATGTTTTAAACCTAGCTCTTCATTGTGGAAAAGGATATTAACAACGCGATCCGCTCAAATTTAATTAACGTTCTAAAATTAATTAATGAAATCGATTTTTCCCTTGTATCTAAATTAATAATAATTATACACTTCTTACTAATCCAATAACGTTTATAAGTTATAAAGCATTCCTCTAATGAGATTTCGAGGTATTTATTGCTAACATTTCTAAACTGGCTCAAGCAAATTATAAGAATTCCCCGGTAATTATTATGAAACTTCAAAGAAAAGAGATTTATTAAACGCCCAGCTACGTAGTGCAAGAGGATGCACTGTAAAACACAACTGTGCGTAAAGCAGCGAAGGCAATAACTATTTTGAGCGCCAAAGGAATGATAATGAAGAAGCAGCGTTTAGAGCGAAAAGTGGTTTTATTTAAATGTTTAAATCCGCTGATCGCAAAGTTCTTTTGAACTAACACGTTAATTAATAAACCAGATTGAACGTAGAGGAAGGAATTTTTTTGAAGATTACTTTTTTTTTTAATCTACCTTGGAGTCTTACGTGACTCCTGTAATTACCGTGAACATAGGCGACACCCAAGGAAACCGTACTAACAGCGATAACTCGTTTTCGATCCTGATCGAGTTAACCAAACATTGGATACCAAGCCAGGTCCAGCGCGATGCCCGATAGCGAAAAATAAGGAGAGAGTGTATGAACACACTGACACTCACATATGCTTTTGCTAAAAAAAAAAAAAGGTCCAATAAGTTTGCAAACTCTCTCGAGTTCAAAAAATCCGTTCCCGGAAAAAAATGGAAACGGGAACAGCGGAATTATTAAATTGCAGATTTTAGGAAAAATGGAATATGCATAAAGTAAGGAATGCATAGAACGTGCAAAAATGTGAAATGCAAAATGATGGTAATCGATTTTACTTTTTTATGACGTTGTGCGTCATTTGTCACATGATAGCATCGATGCTCACCAATATTTGTTTGTTTTTCAGAGGAAAAACACATGTTTCCTCTTAAAATAAAATTCTCTGCTGACTGCCTCGGCCGGGCTTTTTTTTCGACTTTGGTAAGCATTTAAACGCGAAAATCGTATCGGAAAATCGAATTCAAAGCGAGGGATGCATCAAATTTTCGCTGCACACGCGAGTACGCTCGTTTAGACAGCTCGTACGTCATCGCATGCACATAAACTCAGGATCTAAAGTCGAACGCTTTCTAAAAGCTTTTTGTTGTGTTATTAAAGCCAGGGCGAAGTTAGTGTATTTCAACGTTCATTGATTAGTCACACTTTACTCGCATCAAATATTTATGGTCTTGCAATTAGCTGCGACCTACACATCAACGCGAGTACCGGTAACCCCGTTACAAGGCATAAAAAGAATTCTATCGCATAAGTGCGTATCCTTCATATCGAGTCCGCGTACTCATTATAAACATAAGAATAAGCAATTATTATACTTCTCCCAAAGTCAAGGTCCAAAATCTGTTTTCTTACAAAAATAAACTTTTACGATTGTACGAATTAAACAGATTCATCTCAGCGCAAAGAAAGATGAGATGAGGGACTCGCGGAAATTCAAAGCAAAAATGAACGGGGCAGAAAATTTGTGGCTCAATCTATCTGTCGCGTTGCGCTAAAGGGTAACAGTTTAGCAGACGAAATAAATTGCAGAACGGCGATAGCATTAATCGTGTGATTTATATTACCAACACATCGCAAGGATTTATTAATCGACGTATCGGATTTTAAACGGAAATTAATTGTCGCGACTGGCACAGCTTTGTGCTTTCATATCGTTGCATCACGGCAAGATCTTTTTATGCGACAGTCGCATCGGCCCCTTACGCTTATGCGTAATTGGAAAATAAATAAAATTGATGAAACAAATTTACTTTAATCTAAAGCTTTCGCGTTTGTGACTAAATGACGTTCGAATTAATGTCACGAAAAGAATGAATAGTGAATGCAATAATATAAACAATGTTCGACAGCTTTTAGAAAATATCTGGGACTGTTTTTTCGCTGAAAAAGAATCACTTTCATGGTGTGTGTATCTCTAGATTCAAAGATTAACACAAGTTCTGCATTAGTTAGAAGCGTGACATAGGTAACAGGCTAAAACTTTGCTGCACGAAAGTATAATTCGAGTTCCGAGCTTCCTCGACTTTAATGCATAAATTAGAGAGGACAAGGAGTAACGAAGTAACATAGATATCTGGTGCACCGAAAATGTTACGAATTAAGAGATAAATTAAAACATCATCGATCGAGACCAGTGCTTGTCGAGGACGTTTTAATTCACTAAAACATCTGTTTCGAATGCCTTTCTTGATAAAAGTATTGCGTGTCTCTAGCCCATAATTTCTTCCTTAGGGAAGTGTTATTAACGGAATTACCAACTAGTTCACATGCGTGCCCGGATACAATGGTATGAAAATAAGGTCAGAAGAAAGCTTTAATTTTAATTAAGAAATAAACCGATGCGCTTACGGAATCGAAATCACAATATTTCCTTAAGAAAAATAGTTAGGCGTTAAAGTTTCGTGTTGAAAGTTGACAATAAAATGGGAAATATTTTCTCTGTTCATTTCTTGTTATGTATTGTCGAACGCTCCTGAACTAAATCTTCTTGAACTACGTACGCTATTCCTATGTTCGCTGTTCTTTGTGTGCACGATAGTATATATTCACACATTTGATCAAGTTTTTGAGAGTCGGGATCAAAAGATATCGGAAGAAACGCGCGAATTTAACAGCGCCGTGTACGAAAACAAAGGCTGCTTCCTATTTCTCGCTGCTCCTTTATGTTCCATCGACTACTCTACACCTACTTTCCGAAAATTCGAAGGAGAACGCCAATCAATAGGGAATAAGATCCGCTTTCGTCTCAAAAATGCATGGAATTTCTGATAAACTGAAACGTTAATCGAAATTTAATCAACCGTACCATTTCCTTCTCCTGTAATATTAATTATTGTAATTGCAATGTCGTCTCTTCTGCTTATGTATGATATTGCAGATCGATTAAATTTTTGTTCACGGCTCTCCAAACGTAATCGTTATCATTTGAAATAGACGAGCTTGCAATGTGTATTTTATTTTAATTACTCGATTGAGCTATTTACCACTCTGAGCGAGATATCGAAAATATTTTTTAATAACGCGAGAGTTCGATAAAAATCGTATCGAAGACTTCATTAATATTTCATTGCTACTTTGTTAATGGGACCATCGATCCGAACGTCGCAGCAGAAGAAGAGTCTTCGGATTTATTGAGTTTTATCGTCTATATTGCCGAGTTCAGAATTGAACAATGCCATATAGAACGGGCTCAGTTATACAAAGAGATAGTTCTCACACAATGGTATCACTAAAGCGAAAATCGAATTTCTCTCCCTCTCATTCTCGTTCTCTCATAGACTTCGTATACTGTTCACCATGACTTATCCTTATCAACTTATCTCGAGACAATTATAAGGAATGCAACCTCCCTTTTTCCCCTAATCAAGATGACTTCTATCTCTATCGTGTGAAAATCTCTATTAAAGCTCAGAAACGTATGACCTCTTATTAAGCGCGTTCAATGATGAAACATTAATTACACGTTGGTTAATTAAAAACTTAAAAGTGCAATACCAGTGTATATAAAAGTGTCTTACCACATTCTGTGAGCTAAGCAAAATAATTTCATTCAAACCGGATGACTCCAAGTTAGAAGAATGAATCGTGAAATTGTAAAACAACCGCTAAATTGCTATTATAAAATATGCAGAAATAACACGGAATCAATCGGTGCAGAATTTTGTAAGGTATGAAAATTGTAGACTTCAATTATAACGCGAGTGAATAAATTCGCTCTTCTGAATTATTCACTATTCAAGAAGGAACTGTGATAAAATCGTCATCGGGCGCGAAGCTTGTATTTGCCGTCCTCTAATGCTCGACAATGAGACAGTAATAAAATAAGCTTTTATTAAGAAATGCAAATGCACGTGTCGTCGCGTTCGTTACGAAGGAAACAAGAAAAACTACGAAACTGCATGTATAATCAATTCTTTTTACGTGCCGCGCGATGCGACACCGACGTTAATGAAATTTCAAATCAAGTTAATTCGCTCATTCGATTTTGTCGAGGGAGATGAGATATTAAATATGACAATAACAACGTTCGTTCTCGAGTACGGCGTTCCTTAAAATATTACAGGACATTTATGGTACGATTTTAAGCATTAAAAAAGAGAAACGTTTTGATAAATTCGCAGTAAATCAGAATTCAGATCCTTATTCCTCGGAAGAAATTTCTATAGGGAGTCTCCAAACAAGGAAACACAATTAAACAGTAGTGTTTGATATTGATAGCAAAACTCATCAAAACTTTTCCATTTGGCGAATCCGCGAGGGTTGAAAGGCGTAACGAAGGAAAGTTACTTCGAGATCAGCGCTGACAGCGTTCCATCAACAACTTTATACACTTGTATACGTACTCTGACGTCTTTAATTTCCCTCAATATTATTTACATCGACAGAACAAAAATCTGAACTCGTGACATTAAATTTGGAGCCGATCCAAATACTAGGCTGCACAGTGCAGCGACAGGAACATTCGTCAACGCACCTACCTGACGTCGTCACAGGGAACGGGGGATCCTCGTTACTAAATTCGGTGTCTGAGTCGTGCGACTTTTCACGAAACGCGAGAATGTCGATGTAAAACGTGGCGCGCGTTTCATTAAAGATCCTAACGTTTCGGGGTGGAGAACCGAACTCGACTGGTAGTAGTGATTCACCCTCTATTATCGCGGCGTCGGGGCGGGCGAAAACGAGCACATTCATTCCATCGCGTCGCATCGGTCTCGTTACACCGTCGATCCGCTTGAAACGGTAGATGCTACCCCGAAAACCCGACAATCCCGCGGCAATTACCGGCAATTATTCGCGCGACCGTCACCCTAGCCGTTGGACGGACTGGTTTGCGTCCGGTCGAATTAACGCGAGAAGAGAAGAGCGAAGGTCGCGTTGCGTCGAAAAGTCACTCGACCAGTGTGGAGGGGACGGGGGCGAGGGGGATTTTCGCGAGGATGCAATGGGGCGAGAATTGAAGCGACGGAGCACTAAAGAAATTTCGCTACTCATTTCCATACTCCGCGAAGAATGAACGCGTGCAAACGGGGAGACGGAGGGAACGACGCCGGAGGAGGACAGAAATAAAAAAAAGTACTGGAGAAATGTAATCACGTGAACAACACTTTCTACTCACTTTTTGGTCGGAACACTTCGCGGCCGCTGGTCCGCGGTCTCTCTTGTTCTTGTTGTTGTTGTTGTTTATAGCTCGTTTGAACGAGCGCGGCTCGCGGAACGCGAACTATGTATAGCGGAGCATCGGGTAGATCACGCGCGAAACGTTGAAAGAGGTAACGGGAATGTGAGTACGCGTGGAACGTAATCGGAGAGAGACGGCGACGAGGAGAGAGAGACAGGACGGACGGAGAACGGCCGGTGGGAGAGAGAGACGGGCCGACGGACGTGGGCGCGAGCGAAAGAGAGGAGGCGAAGAACGAAAGAAGGAGAGAGGAAAGAAAAGGGACGCGAGGATAGCCGGGCGGAGTGCGGCCGACAAGGAGAGAAGTAGCGATGTTCTTCGGTGCGGGTGCACTCGCGTTAAATCTCGAGTATCACGTAAACGCACAGAAAATCGACGTGCACGCGACGGCGGTCGCGACGATACTGCGCCCTATCGGGCGGCCCTGCGCAAATATAATACTACCCCTCTCCTACAGTCCAGCCACACTATTCTCCTCGCCGCCACTGCCACCACCGAACCAAACCCAACCCCCTACCGACGATCGGTTTCTCTTCCTACCCTTTTATCTGCCGTCCGCCCCCGCGCCCCTCGCCCCACCGGTGTCCACCTTCTACCCTTCCAGCGCGTCTCCCGCTCGCCGCTCGCGCTTCCCTTTTCCACCCTGCTATACCCCCTTTCTCTTTTTCTCTTTTCACAGCGTTGGCGACCCTTGCTATACGCTACACCGCAGAACCTGCTGCTACTAGGGATCCCTTTTTCTCGAACGGGGGGGAGGGGGGGACGGGGGGGGGGGAGGACTTTGCTGCGGAGCTTCCGGTGCACACCGATGGCTATTTCCGTTCACGCTCCAAGAGCTGAAGAAGACGAAGAGGACCCTGGTTGGCTAACCAGGGGCCCACCTCGGCACCACTCTCTCTCGTTTCCTCTTTCCACGGCGAGGTAATCGTACGTATCGTGCCTTTACGATCCTGTATACCGATTATGTCCAACGACCGATAAGACTCCTGCCCCGCGGACTCCGCTATTTCTAGCCTCTTTGTGCTCGCGATCGTTCATCCTGATTTATTCGATATGTTCCGCCGATACGCTCTGCGTGCTTCTTATGCTCCTCCGACAGTCGGTTACAAGCCTGAGTGCGTGAGTCGCCGCTTTTTTTTTTTTTTTTTTAAATCGCTCTTTGTCTTTGCGCGGGTTACGGTACAGATTTTCCAAGTTTATTTGCGCGGATCAAACGAGCGAACGTTCGGTGTAAATATAGGCACCGGGTCACAGTGTTTCTTTTTTGGTACGCGTCCTCATACGATGTCGTAAAGAAAAAAGTAATTGCACGTTGTACGCACTCGGTCTGTCTTACTCTTTACGTTCAAGGAACGCGATAGTCTCTTTGTACATAAAAGACATGGAATTGTTTCTTTCTTTCCGGAAGCCGTATTTGATAGGTATAATTTCGACTACGTAGAATTGTAAATAAACGGGAATTCTGAGAGACGGAGCGGGGGCGAAGTTAGTACACTATCCAAGTGTTTCTACATGTGAGGTAAGATAAACATTTGGAAGTTACTTTGTACAGAACGTTCAGGGTATTAGCCGAACTAGATCCGGTAGCTTGTAAACATATCTGTGCACGAAACTTTAACCCATAACTGTAAAATATAATTGTTGTTAGAACCCTTGAGAATTAATTTTACGCGAGATGTATGGCGTGCCCGATAATAAAGCTGCCGCGCAAATTTTATTCAGAAATCTTTTGTCCAAGATATTATAATTATCGATTGCCGAGTGCAATGTTGGCCGGAAGATAAGCGGCTTTGTTTCACGAAGAAAAATCCTCGTTAACTGGAAAGGTATACATATTTGATTTTAATGCGCGTTATATGTGACGCGAACCGCGTTGCACACACGCTCATCTTGGTGAAACGCGACCAAATCCGTAGCAAATGTCATTTTGGTACCGTTTCCTACTCCACAACGAGCACGGCTTTTGTTAGTACGTGACCAATCGATAAAACATGCATACGAAAGTTGCTCGAACGCGGCGCTTGCAAAAAGGGTAGCGGGCACCTGTGCGCTTTTTTTGTATACCTCGTTCAAGGATCTTTGATCATTGCGTCCACCGCGCGTTTCAGCTGCCACCGCTAAAAATGCTTGATGGAAAAAATTGCCGAACGCTCGCCGTCCAGAGCCGCGGAATCATTTATTTTTCTAAACGCAATTCACCGCCAGGAGTTTGCGAACGGTGTTCCCAAATTGAAATTGTACATTATGGCTTATTCACAATAATCGTTTTAATAAAGCGAGTGGCGGAGCAGACCGACTGGGTACAGGGATTAAATTTGATAACAAGAATTTAAGCTCGCTTATATGAGTCCTATGAAACTCTATTGCGCGCACTTATTTTCTCTGTATCTCGTTTCGATGCCGACTTATAGCGCGATACTTATAGCAGGTATAATATAATGCTTATAGCGCAATTGCACGAATGGCCTGGATTTTCTACCGAGAACCAAACACGGGATCCTCAATTTCTCGATACATATACTTTCGTACAATTTGTATCACTTGATCTTTCCGCTTCCCTAATACCGTTTTGCAAATGCCGATGTATTTACATATACAAGAAGCTGTATGTTCGGGAACATCCTCCGTTATCTGAAAATCTTGTCCAAGTAAATACTTTCGGGGATACAGACCCAAGAAGAGGACTACGTATACCGGGAGACGCATATAGAATACAGAGAGTCTCATTTGAAACAGGCCACTCAAACGTCTTCAGTATAATGTTGGTAAAAGAACCATTTGCGTCTTTGATGCGTTCGAAAAAAAGACAATTCTGTGACAGAATCATTTCTGCCGTTTCATAAAGGAGAATCGGGAGAAAGACAATCGTCGGACGTAAATATGCAAATGACAAAATGAATTCGCGTTAGAAGAGATCTGGGACTGCTTATTTATTACCGGAATAAATTTTAATTCGGACTGGGAACATTTCGCGATACAAGTAAGACGTTTTATACCTTTTGCCCGAAGTTCGAAACGCGGCTCTTTGTGAAGTGAAATATTGCAAGATTCACAAATAGTGGAGGTCGAACTCTCCTTTTTTGCGGTAAATACGGCGTGCTGCGCACCGCCTTTGAAGGAACTCCTTTTTTGCCTCCTCCGTAACTATTCTTCCTGTTTTATGATTTTCTGATTTCTTTATGATCGTCCTGGCGGATCATATTTTCGAGCGGCTAGGAGCAGAAGCGGTTCCGGCAGATTGCTCGGCATTAGAATTTCTGACTTTAAAAAGAGATCTCCCTTCGTTCTCGGCGTGTACCGCGGTCCCGACGATACATCAAATCCACGCGTATCCTCGGGCCGATCGTCGTTCGTTATCGAGAAAGTAACGATACCTTTGCGGGGCCAGAAACGTCGCCGCGATAACGCTTACTCGACGAGCGTATCTCAGCGAACCGAGGAGCTGCGGCTTAATTACTAAGAATGTATGCAAACGAGCGTAAAGAAATGCGAGAAGAGCCGAGGGGAAACGTATTCTCTCGCACGGTGACCTACATTGCACGTTTTGTCGCCCCTATTTCCGACGTTTCACACTTATCGGGAGCGCCCCGTGTATTATTCATAGTGGAAGCACCGCGAGCGAATCGGTAACAGCTAAAAACGATAAACTAATCAAACCGACCGAAAAACAAGAGGACGAGAGCGACGAATAAAAAAAGGCGTAGGAGCTGGTGCGAGGGACAAAGCGGGGAAAAGAGGACGGACAGGGGTTGGTTCGCGCTATATGCATATCGGGCCGGGATCGGTTGGGACGCCGCCGCCGTCAGAGGTGCACATGCCTGTTAAAACTGTCCTTTGAGCCTCCCGGGTGAAAACATTTCACCCGTACACGTTTCACCGTGTCTCACTTGGTCCGGTACGCCTGCGACTCGGCGCGGGGCTCGGCGTGTGCATGGTCGAGGTGCGATCGCGGCTCGCATGCTCGGCTGCTTCGTAAAAAGGCATTTTCACAGCTCCGCTGGCCGTGGCAAAATAGGCGGAACCCCCTTGGCTCGTCAGGGGCCCGTGTAAGCATCGTGTAACGACATACCTGATTACACATAGTGATCATTCAGCCGAGCTTATCCCTCGTATGGTTCGATAAGTTGTTAAGAACGCACCTCGTTGAGCTCCAATCTCCGTGCTAACGGAATTATCCAGTCTTCCGTGATATATGTCCACGTATTATTAGTCTCTTGCGGGCCCGGCGCTTCGTTTTCACCTGACGGGGTGAAATCTACCCCTAGCCCGGCGCGCATGTATATATATATGGACCTGGTGTACTGCGTTTGTTTATTATTATACCGAAAAACGATCGCGGTGGAAAGGGGGACGCGGCCCGATTTAATGACAAAGTTCAGAACTCTGATGAACCATTCGTGTGCGTCTGTTAGCTACCCGCCGAGCTATATGTTTATTTAGCTTTTTATTAATATTCCCTTTGATAATAAAATGCAAATAAGGACGGGCAAACAGAGGGGAATAAAAATGGAAATTGCCGTTCGCGTGCCAGTTATTCTATATTGATACGCGGATCGCACCGGTCTCGTTACCGGTTTCATATTTTCAATTCTAATCTCGTAAGATGGCATGCGTGAAACGTTCTCGTAGCCAATTTATGTTCTTCATCATACCATTTATTGTGGACATTAGGTTGTTCATATCACAAAGCGTGGCTTGTTTCCCAGGCAAGGTAACAGCCACCTTAGGTTTTTACAGAAATCTCGTAAAAACGGTAGGAGAATTCTTTCAACGCACTTTTAACATCGTCCTAATTTCGGTGGATTTTTTTTCCCTTTGGTCAATTTAGTCGTGCACGAGGAAAAAATAATAATCCGTAGGCGAAAGCTGCAAAAAGATATAAAAGCGAAGCTCCACGAGCCAGACGTTTTAATTTTTAAAGTTTATATTACGTATTCATATATTCTTATGCATTCATAAAAAAACTAGCACGAGAATCAGGTTTCATATTGAAAAACCAGATAAATAAAATGCGATTGTTTTAGGGGAAATTATCAAACGAGAATGCGATTTCATATTAAATTTACGAGCTTGTAATTCGAAGCCTTCCAGCGACCCACTTGCGAAAAAAAGAAATTGACCATCGAACGTTTTACCATTTGAAAACAGCTGAAATAAAATTGTTATACGATAACCCAATGATTTCTTCTCTACGTTTATTTTCGCTGAAGCGAAGTGACAAGGTCCCGGTTTCCACTTGAAAGAAAAATTCACTTCGTCTCCCGAGTTTTAACCAGGAATCACGAATGTAATTTGCAATTTCATAAATGTTCGGCACTACAGCGGCGTACATATGCAAAAGGTCGTGGATCTGGGACGGCGTATAACTTTGAAGTGACGCTGGAAAACGCGATGCCGACCAATTCGACTGGACTAAACAATACGCGTGCGTCCCCCGGCGCGTCTAATGGCGAGCCAATAATTTATCCAGTTTTATCGCAACCACTGCAACAACGAAGCCGCGTTTACATCAAACAAGTTGTTAGAATGTCAGGCATCTAACCAGATTTATAACGCGTGGACAAAGCGAGACCCGAATTCCAATAACTATGATGCGACATAAATCAGGGATCGATAAAGAGAATCTGGTTAAGCCGCACGCGCCCGATTGGCCGGGGGAAAAGGCTGACATTTTAAAATCTATCGCGAGAAGAATTACAATGGGCCAGATTTGATTTACACGAAACGTGCAATGTCTGTTTAAAAAAGTTATGGTAGTTACACAGCAGGAAGTATGCAGCGGCGGACGATAATGGAATGATAAATAGCAGACCGACCCTTTATGAAGTTGTAATCCAGTATTGCACAACATGTAACTGAATGGCCCCCGGCAAATGTGTGTTTTACGCTGGTAATACCGTTTTCGCGTGGGTGACAGCGCCTATTAATAAAAAAGCATTCGGTTTAATAAGCTTCAAGAGCAAGTACGTCCCATGCATTTGATATGCCGTGTTCCAGAATAAAACAGACCCTTCGGGCGTCATAAAAAAATCCTACACGCTGTTTTATTCTATCTCGTAAATTCTTCTCCTTAGCGGGCTGCATATACAAATGGGATCGAAACATCGACTTCTTTAAAAAGCTTATTATAAAGCTTCCCCTTCGGGTGCGACTCATTTAGAATACGACGTTAAACGAAACGTTATTAATTGGTTATTGTATAAACGTCCATGATAATTTTTTCAGTTGTCACCTAATTAAATGGGAAATATGCATCGAGCAAGAAGTTTTTATCGCGGTGAACTACGGGCGCGCGCAAGTGGGTCCGCGTTTTCCATTACCGAGTCCATCCGAGACATTCCTGAAAACCTTTTCACGATTTATCGTTCGCATTCGAATAGAAGGGAACATTGCAGATGAAGATAACCTCGTGCGATATGAGTGCTGCATATACGCATCGCAATGAACAAGGGAAGACATTCGAATGGATGCATAAATACAGGCTGAACACACACCGTGATATAACCGAAGGAAAAATGACTTGCCTTGTCTCCGGACGAATTGGAAAATTTTCTTCTTCACGTTACGTCAAGGCTTTTCGATATCGACAGATTTCAATAAAGGAACGATGTTTATTAACGCGTTTATCATACACGTCACGTAATCACATATTTGTTAATAAATACATAGAATATAATGAGTAATTCGATTTCAAGACGATCGAACTGCGTAATCGTGTTTAATTAAAAATTATTTCCGAGAGAATCGTTGACATAAAGCGTCGGGGAAGCGCAAAAACGCTTTTGGATGGCGTTACGCTTATGCAAGGTGCATCGGTTATGGGAAGATGATGCTCTAATGGTTACCTTAACGCGGATATTCTCGTCAGTACCGTTTGTTAATTCATGCGAGGACACCTCGTCGTAACTTTTATTCGCTCCGCTCAGTAAATTACTAAACGAATTACTTACGCCCGTGATGAAAGAGACTTCGCGGCGCTCTCGATTAGTGCTTAGTCGAGCTTATCCGCGGCTCCCTTAGTAATCGTATGCCGATGGTACTGTACCGTGGGTAGTCGATGCGACGCGCCGGTGTCTTTAGCTTACACCCTATTTCTCGATCAGCCACGAGTATATATATATACACACACCCGCTTGCGTCTTTCAACGCTGAAATATTTTTCCTCTGAAGCGAACCCTTCGTGCCTAACGAGACTTTGCTACTGCGTCGATTGTCCCTTTGCCTCTTAAAATAACTCGCCAACCTGCTCCGGGCTCCTGCCCCTCCCGCGGCTTCTCACCAAACAGCTGACAATTATTTTGAATCAGCTGCTGCTCCCTGGCTACGCCAGCTCAAAAACACAAAGGTATTTTGTACTTAAACCGCAATTAATAAACGACCTTCTATCCCGTTTCACGTTGAAACGTTTATCACAATTTTACGTTCAAATAACACGTACGATCTATTTCATGTGAAATATTATTATGAAATGTGGAGTAAACGTAGAATCGTAATTATACATTGATTAATGTCACCGTAATAGAGTCGTTTTAATTAGTCACGTACACGCGTTTTCGAAGAGGCGAAAATTTCGGTGAATGGACAAACCGCAATAGGTAAATGGGCATTCTATGGATTAGCGAAACCCAACTAGTAGCATTTACGCTCAGGAAGTGGGACTGGTTACGCACAATTACCTCCCAGTAGCAAAACTGATTTACGCTGTGGAATTACATCTGAAAGACTGAATTCCGGACAATACTGTAATTCCATTTTGATGTAATTTCGTGTTGAACTTTTACGGTTGATACGTTTTAACGTTACACCGATTTTGTACGAATTAAGAGGCACGAGAACGATTCCTGTGACAAATTAAAATGACAAGTGTAAAAAACAACTACTATTTTGTCACAGGAAAGACGTTCGATCGTTTTTATACCTGATTTTAAAGTATGTACGTTATCATGGAGTTCTAGGGGAGAGAAAGGGTTGATAAGAAACTTGAAATGAATAATGAATGAAAATCTGGAACGTGCTAAAGTGGGATACTTAAGGATGCGACTGAAAAATATTCGGATGAGTAACAACTGTGAATGCACTCTTTGGCTTTAATAAGTAACAGCGAGATGCTCAATCATAATTATTTCGCTACATGAAGTATGTAGGTCAAGTGTCCTCTCTCCAGAGAGCAAATCGGTATACCGTTCTGATTAACGCAATCTCGCAGAGAGGAATCTATCCATAACATTTAACAATGTTATCAGTAATTTTGTACAGAATTTCGTATTACAAAATTTCGCGTATCGTATCTCCCGTACTGTTAACGTAATCATTATTCATCTACCATGATTAGAGGAATATTTTATTCAAAACGGTGATCTATCTAGGATTACCCTTATGGCAGTTGGAGTTTTCGAAAGAGAAAGATCGGCATAATTAAAGAGTTATCTAAACGCGTCGACGACAACTGTTGGGATTAATTATTTCTGGTTAAATCGGTCGGATTCCACAGTCACCGTCACGCCTCACTTATTTGTTCCTTTTTTTCATTGAGTCATATGTTTCCACGCTTTAATCTTTTTCAGGGGGAAGAGCAGTGTCACGTAAATCAGCCGGAGTCCTCTTATCCTAGCTTGACGTGTGAAAACCGACGTGAGGCTGAGGGTTATCGGATCAGCGTCTATAGTATTCGTAGAGCGCGCGGCTAAATGTTGAAATGTGAACTTTTTGAAAGGAAATACATGTACATTAGGTCAATCTACTGTTCTATGGTTAATCGAATTCAAGTGGTATTGCAGTAGCAAATTGATTTAGGGCAAACGCACAGATCCACGTACAAATGCCCTTTAGTATAGTAGGATGTATTATACATACAATTGGAGCACATATGTACTCCTGGGGGCACTTTCTCGAGCTTTAAAAATTTAGACGAGGTAGAAATATTTATATACATATGTTTAAGAGCTTGTGCTCTGTTGAGATAGGGCCAACATTGTCACGGAATAATTTATTGATTGTTGATATCGAAATTTGTTACGTGAACGTGCAAGAATCGTTACTGAAACTTTAAAGCTATTTTTATCATAACTACTCTTCTCAAGTTTGCGGAAGCGATATTCCGGGAACTAATAAGACGTTCACCTTAGAACTTTAAAAGCTTATGAAAATAAGTTTATCCTTTTTCTAAACTACAGTTACGATAATAATGTTCGGTATAAATTTGTTGCTCGCGATGCATATTTCAGGTGAAGGACAATGCTAAAACACGCTGGGAAGCCGATGGATCGGATGGAAATCTTTAGGTAATGACAATGTTTAATGTTTAATGCGCGCTCACGTTTAAATTATATCATTAGTGTCTGATACGGAAGCTTAGTTCGCGTAATTCTTCCCGTATTTACTTTCACCGTAAGCCCTTTCGCTAAAAGCATCGGCTAGATCCCGTTTAATCCCACTCCTCGGAAACGGAAACAGGAACGGACACGACGCGTTATTATGATCCACCTGTGTAACACATTCTCCACAGGATGAATAATTAAGTCAAGGTTAAGGCGAGAAATACCTACGACAGATTAACTTTTTACGAATCTATTTCAACTGGCCGTAAATATTTGTTTCTAGAATCGTGGAAATCGGTTCGTCGTGAAACATTTAATGTTTAATGCGATGCTTTAATGACAAACTTTCAAAGCGAACACATTAATGGTTTCGGTTCTCATCGGGTTATGAACTTGCTAGGGGAACATCTAAAGATCCTGTCAAAGTTTTCTTTAAGACTGTTGTGTCGTTGAAGATCGTAAACTAGAGGACGAAGTTCGGAGAGTGTACCGATCTGGGATTACATAAATGGCTCGCTTCGAAACATTTTACGTTCAATTTGTTGCTAACACTACTGCGATACGACGATGCGCGTCCACAGTAATGTGAACAGCTTATAGGTTCGAAGCCCTCAAATCCAAAAGCTGCCGATGATACAGGAAGTTTCAAAAATAAGGGATTAGTTAAACACTGGAATGAAATGAAACTAATATAAATACTGACTTCTTTAAAAATATGTCGCTGTACCCAGCGATAGAGTGTCTGTCATCACGCTTGGGGGCTTTTGCGACCTATAAACCGATAAGCAAGTTCAGTCACGACCGCGGAAAAGTAAATACCACTATTTACTCCCATTTCTATACTTTTCGACGCTATAAATTTTTCCGTACTCTAAAATACAGTGATAGTGATTATTTAAATCGTTGGCATACCACGCACGTATCAGCCATTTAAATATTCATTAATAGAACCCAGGAATCTACAAGGCCGTCTTTTCCAGCCATTAATTTTTCCATGAATTACGTACAACAGATATGTAATTTCGATATACAAGCACAAATTATTACTCCAGTTATTCAATATTTAGAATGGTTTTACAATTACACACAGGAAATACAAATAAGTAATATATTAGCTTGAAAATATTTGGTTCACACGTCGTAACTGTTCCTCGCACAATCAGGGACAGTGAAGTTTAGCCACCTCCTGCGTTTGTGTGTGTTCCCTGGTAGAACACACTGAAATTTCGATGTATACATACATATTCAAATATCAATGTGTTCCACTAGGAGACGCACACATATGCAGGAACTGGCTAAACTTCACAGTCCCAAGCCGTACGTGCAATAAAACTTTAAAAGGAGTTACTGGCATAGGTGGCTATCATAAAAATCAGTGATTTACACTTTCCTGGTTCTTTCATGTAAGTACGTAAGGGGCGTAAAAAGGTTAAATCACTTCTTATAAATATTTTATTAGGTCGAACGATAAGTTTTCTGCAACAGCGACAACGTGAGAAATAACGCGGAGAGAACACCGTTCGTATGGCTATACAGACGCACACGAGCCGAAGGAGAAAAAAACCGGAGGGGTTGGAATAGCAGGGTGAGTAAGGGAAAAACAAAGGGATAAAGAGGTCACATGCTCCGTGAGGTGTAGTTGGGAAGGCGATCAGCCGTGCAGATTGAGCCACAGGATGAAGCCCATCAGGGTTTATTGAGTGTAAAGACACATAACAAAGAGGGAAAAGGGCACTGCGCGCTTTTTTTTTTCTGCGAAATCTGAAATTTTATCAAAAAGGAGCGCTTTGACATAGAACTTCACGGGATATTATTTTTGTTTTTAATAATTTCATACGAAATTAATCTCTGTGTGCCTTGACATGGGCATTTTATGTGTCCTTTCACGCTGAAAATTATCTGAACTCAATGGATTATTATAAATTTAGTTTGTACGAAAAAGGACGCTTAAGGAATTAGAAAACGTTTGAAAAATAAGAATAGAATTCATTTTTATTCCCACAGGAACGTACATAATATCAATATAAATATACAATGCTTCACAATCTTATTTAACAAAAAAGACATTGTTATCGAAAACCTGCGAGTTCGTTTGATCCTGAACAAAAGAACTTCATTAAAAGCAATACACTTGAATTCTTTAGACGAATCTTACAGAAATTGTACAATTTAAACAATCGGAGGTCCGCGCGGCGATATAGCAGCGTCTCATTAAATTCTCACGATCATATTCGCCCGATGCTAATCGCGGCTACGGTTATTTTTGGTTTTCGATAAGAACGAAATGGCGTTACGCTTCGTCCCGTGCTCCTCACAGTTTTATCTACAGGTCTCGAACATCAATATTTCGTTATGACGCGTTTGTGGTATTTCATTAGCATTTTTTCATTAATCGTATAAGTCGCTATATTTACAAATTATGGCGTTATCTAGTCTCACAGCGTGCGATCACTTTGGTAATTCATTTCTAAAGTACGTAATATGCAATGTAAACGATACCTAAGGAGAATTAACATATAATCGTTCCTGTTTCCCAATGTAATGTCTTTTGCATTAATTTCCATAACGAATAACGTCTGTGAGCTCCGAAATGCACTGCTCGATTGTCTATATATTCTAACCTTCTGTTAATAATAAATAATTTGGAAATAAAATAGAAAGGGCTGTGTACTCTGTACGTATTATTTTCGAGCACTAACTTTTACGTTCTAATCGTCTATAGTTATTGATCAACGCTCAGCGCGCTGAAAATAAATTCTAATATCTGGTCAATGTATGACGTGTACCAGCACCAATCATTACAATCAGCACCAATTATAAAAAATTAATTTGACAAATACGATTCACACAGAATAATTAAAATTCTCTATTTGCCTATGTAAAATCCCGGTTTTCGACTCCCGATGGTGTCATATTCTTTTCTTGAAATCTTATGTTCTATCGATTCTGATTATTCCTTTAGTAAATCCGCATCTCATATTAATTAAACAATTACACAATCGACTAAATGCGGCATAAGTTTGAAAGCACATCAAATAACATTAAATTATCGAAATATAACATCGTACGTTTTTAAATAACTTCCAAATGAATTTTCTTCTAATGAATTTTCTAAAAAATAGTCTGACATATTTCTAAGTTGCCGTCGTCGAACGATATTAAACAATTTTGTTACACGTCTTAATTTTTACTTCTAGCTGTTGATCTACTTGGAATAACGTGATCTCGATCTCTTACAATTATCAATTTTCACTAATTTTTCACATAAAAATATTCCTAAATTTGACACCTGTGTGTGTGTGCCACAGTAAATTGTATGTACTTTCTCTCAGCTGTACTAATAAGTGACGTACTACATTCACTGTGACACACACAGCAGCAGTGTAAACTCAATCAAAACATGAGAGGAGAACTCTGATTGACGCAACACTCTCGGATACGGTTGATCTCAGATCACCGTGGACTGCTCAATCGACATTCCTGTCGCGTAATTAATCGATTAGCTAATTATTTATGCAAGTAACATTGCTTGTGCGCACTCTGAACGATCGACGTTACATAGGAACCGATGTACAAGCCGTGGCGTAGTCCACAATTAAATAACTCGCAATAATTCTTTATACACGTGCATTCTGGTTCGTGCAAGATGTAGCTACGCTATCTGTACCCCCCACCCCCCGTATCGGTTACCTTTTTTGAGCTAAAAACATGTCTTCGAACTAAAACAGTCGAAACGTTTATGTACCTTTAAGCTACGCGTTTTGAGCTATGCTAATCTTACAGATAGCCTCGTTATATTAGTCCTAAACCTTCGCACTCTATTTTCGGCTTTACTCCAGCGTGTTACGTACTAGCATTTACCGTTTTATTGCAAAAAGAAAGCAATTCAAATAAATAGTAAAATGATGTAGGCAACAGAGTCTTTAAAGTCACAGAATTTACGATCTAACCATTCTTTGTATACTTACACGAATATCTTTATATTTTTATGTTATGTAATTCGATAATCTACTAACTTCGATGTAACTCGCCTCTTAAATTAAGGTATGATAGTCTACCTGTATAAGCTATAAATTATTTGTCATTCTGTGAGTAAAGAATAGTATTGTAATAGCATAGTAAATGTAATGAACAGTTAAAAATAAATAAAATCGTCGCAATAAATATTGTACTACTGCATACGTGTGTAACACAAAATCTTTGGTTTCCCCGTTATTTGCGCAATTACTTTGTACATAAATGGATGTGAAAACTGATTTCCCCACGTAGAATGTACTACCCTATGACGGTGCAACGATAGTCTCCGATTCTTTTAATTTTACAATGAGATTTGTCTTTGCAACCGTCGTTCGTTATTCACAGAATGTTTAAACAAACGATTTGGATTAGATTAATTGATATGTCCTCAATAAGAAATTAGCTTCAAAGAAAGGTGTGCAATAGTGATAATATAAGGATAAATATTCTCTAAGTAGTAGAAATCTGCGCATGACGCGACACTGCATTTTTGTACGATTCATAGATGACGAACTATATTCTGCGATGAACAATTATTTAAATAAATTAACTTAACAACGTAAGTTGTACTAGGAATCATTTGAACAGGTACACGCTGCGTACGTAGCGATCGAAAGAATGTTTTCCTGCTAAATTCACACCTTGACTAGATCCTTTCAAAAATTCCGCACCAAACTCGATGGAATAATTTACAAGTAACGATGACTGTACATTACAATATGTTAAATATACGTCGACGCAATGTGAAACTTCTTTACGGAGTCGGTCGCTCGTTTTTAACAGCGACCATTATCTGGCAGTAATTAGCGAATCGATTATCATAATTAGTCTGCGGATGTTGAAAAAAGTGTTCACATTTTACGAAGACTTCTTTCTGACCAAAACAAAATAAAATTCCCACAGAAGTACGTAGCACAAGTTGAATTATTAAATTACTGCCAGACATTGATCGATGATCGCTTATCCGTGTAGGTTCGAATCTACTTAACTTCCGTAATAGAAATCGGTTGTATAAACAGTAAATAACGTCCCGTCGCGTGCGAATGTTTTCTGATAATTTTTACATTCGTCAATTCCGGTCTTAACGAATGATCCTCAAACTCCGAAAGCAGACTCGCACAATTTTAACGATCGCGCATCGGAGTTTGAGAATATTCGAAGGAAACATTTGTTTCTAGTCGTGATACATTGAATTTAATGTCTATAGGGAGAAAATTATTAACAGGCGAAGTTGTAAACTTCGCACACGCTCGATTACACTTAATCTACAGATAATGTACAGATGATTCGTTCAGTATCTACTGCTTAATTTTTAGGCAAAAGTGTATACAATTTGTTATACAGAGTACAATTTGTAAAAATTTTTAAGTAACTGATTTGTTCACCGTCGAAAGGTCGTGTGACGATAGCACGTGATTCGAAGTGTATCCATTAATATAAAACTCCATTCAATCAGTTTTATATGTATAATAAAGCTTTTAAGAAACAAAGATAACAGTCCGTCTTTATAAAATGGATTATCCTAATTTTTTTAAATAACACAATAATAAAATCTATTCAATTGAAATAAAAATTATTGATTAACTTCATGATATGAAGATGAAGAATCAAAATTTTGTTTTAAAACTTGTCAATTAGCAATGTACCGCTTATTGAGAAAATCATGAATGACGTTTGGCCCGTATTGTTAATTGGCTGATAAATTAGGTTCAACACATGCATGTATGTAATAAAGAGGTCTATATTTTCGCAGAGCATGCATGTGTTGTGCATCCTCTGTGAAAATGTACACCTCTTTATCATCACGCCATAGCTTGAATTCGAACCCACATGAATAGATTATCTGAACGCTGATAAATATTCATCAAATACGCCCACATGAATATTTACTCCAGTAGTGGACAAAGATAAAATTCACATTGTTGAAGTACACCAGGAACATTATATGCTATCATACACTGAATTCCTCTTTTCTTATTCGCGTACGTCAAACACAATACTAACATCGCTCGCACGAAACTCAACAAAGCTCGAATTTCTAAAAGCTTCAATTAACGAACTTCGTTAACATTCGTCAGTAAATCATTGAGAAGAAACTCTGTACAATATCCACATATTTTTTTACAAGCATTCTGCATGGAAATTAGATTTCATTGATCTACGCAGTTCTCTCCTTGTCTGACGTTGTATACATAATTTCATGTGTCGAACCGCGGTAACATCTTTTTATCTCTGACAGCGACAAATTCCAAGTTCTCGATACTTTATATGCAACGTGTAAAAGACATCAAGCATTGTTCGACATTCGAAAATTATGCAAAGTAAACTGGTTTCTTGAATGCTGCTGCGACGCACTTATCTGTTTGTATATTTGTCCGTGAACGGTCTCACGATTAACAAACACGTGTTTAATTTCTACCTAACTAATGTCAATGCTCGTTATTTATTAATAATTGTATAAAACACCTTGTCTAGTTAAATTACCGCAATCGTAGTACATACATTTTGACGAAAGAAACGTTGTGCAAATTCCCGACTGGAATATCGAAACAATAAGAAAAGGAAAATAATCTTTTGTATAAATATCGGAGGAACGTCGATAGAAATTCGCAATTGTAGACCGAGCGTTCGTAATACAAAAAATTAAACAATTTTTTACAGTCTGCCATCGGTAGGGGACATAAGCCACAAGCTATAGATAGATGTACTCAAAAATTTTCGTCAGTTTAAACATTGACTCTAGTTAGCAAAAAAAGTAATTTTTTGGAATAACTATTTATAGTCTACCATTTGTTTAAACAGAAGGAAAGAATGTACAATCCACTAAAAGCTTATTGGCAGAGTATAACATACTTATGTTAGTTAGCAAATTAAGTCTCGTAACTAAGATCAATTTTTGACAGTCTGCCAAGCGTGCGTCTGGAACATTTATATGTATATCTGCATACAGTCTGCCTCGTAAAAATTCAGTTTTACGCTAAGATTAATCTAAATTATGCTTGACAGACTGTAAAGAATTGTTCTTAATTACACGATTTAATTTGCTGACATAGGTATGTTTTATTCTTGTACTTGAGAAAACCGTCTGTCATTAAACTTTTTTGAGTTCAAATAAATGACAGACTGTAAAAAATTGTTGTATGTTTTGTGTTTTGTGTTTACGAGCGCCCGGTCTATTGGTGATATGCTAAAATTATCTGCACTCCGCGTAACTAATGTTTGCAAATGATGATTGAAGAAACTTTAAATTTGGTGATTACCAAATTTTCGAGTGATTGCAAATGGAGAAAAAATGTTCTCACTAATACTTTAGTACTAATTGTTGCAAGTTCTCAAATTATTTAATGAAACACTAATTTATTACCGCCGCTTTCGAGGAAAGAAGACAATTATTTAATTAGACTAAACGCAAGTGATTATTTTCATTTACCTAAAGTGGAGCGATTCCGTTATTCAATTGATGTGTAAAAGTCACCGTGTCGTAGATCGAAAAATACAAATTCGAATATCCCTAACAGTTTTCGTCAAATTCGTAGTCGGCAGTCTTTTCATCGCGTAATAATAAGACTATCCGCTCTTTACTACAATTGTTAAAACGAGTCTTGGTTCCTAGAAGTCCACGGATAGTCGTGTCGCAACGCACAAATCAATTAAAAGGTCAACGAAACNCAGACTGTAAAAAATTGTTGTATGTTTTGTGTTTTGTGTTTACGAGCGCCCGGTCTATTGGTGATATGCTAAAATTATGCACACTGTGCGTAACTAATGTTTGCAAATGATGATTGAAGAAACTTTAAATTTGGTGATTACCAAATTTTCGAGTGATAGCAAATAATCCATGGAGAAAAAATGTTCTCACTAATACTTTAGTACTAATTGTTGCAAGTTCTCAAATTATTTAATGAAACACTAATTTATTACCGCCGCTTTCGAGGAAAGAAGACAAGTATTTAATTAGACTAAACGCAAGTGATTATTTTCATTTACCTAAAGTGGAGCGATTCCGTTATTCAATTGATGTGTAAAAGTCACCGTGTCGTAGATCGAAAAATACAAATTCGAATATCCCTAACAGTTTTCGTCAAATTCGTAGTCGGCAGTCTTTTCATCGCGTAATAATAAGACTATCCGCTCTTTACTACAATTGTTAAAACGAGTCTTGGTTCCTAGAAGTCCACGGATAGTCGTGTCGCAACGCACAAATCAATTAAAAGGTCAACGAAACACGACGGAGTAACCGGTGACCGTGTCGTTATTCGAATCCGTAATATAACGTTTTCTTCACGCACCTCTGGAAGTCCGAACGATTCTATCGACGAAAGCGTATTCAAATGAACTCGGACGCACCGCGTCGTCGTTTCCCACTCGAAGTAAAAAGTCTCTCTCCCCTTTTTTCACGGAGAACCGATTCAAGTGTCCGCGTTGACCGATCGACGGGCCAAATCGTGTTCGCGCCACGAGCTCGTCGTGCATATCCCGTCGCCTCTCCACCACTCGTTCACGTCTTTGTAAAATTTCGACGGACGGTCGTCGTGCAGCATGGCGCACACACGGCACCAGAAGTACGTATTTATGAACTCGCCGGTGCCTTTCCACCGGAAGTACGAGTTGTACAGTTCGTCGTCGTGGTCCAGACGGTGAAGATACTCGGCGAGCTCCTTCGGCGACTCGAACTCGTCCACGTGAATGTACGACCGATAAGGCGCGCTCCGGGCGTAGTCAGTAGGGTGTGCGCCCATCACGATCGGCAGAACATTGTGCCTGAATAATTAGTAATCAATCGTGTCAATTAACATCGAGACTAACGTGATTCAAGCTTCGAATTGAGTTTATTATGAAAAAATAGTTTTGAACGATTGAAAGTAGTATCTTTTTAGTGTCTGGCTAGGGTAGCCCTCATTCCGAAATCTCGGTGAAGATAACACTTCAACAGAGTAGGGCAGGAGAGAATCTTGAGGACCTCTACATGCGCCAAAGTACACTAAATAAGGGTGGTAACAACTACGCGTGAAGAACACTTTGACAATTATGGCAACCGCCCAACGAAATTGTTGAAAATACAATATGCTCTTATCCGTACGTAACAAAAAACGAAATTTCATTCCCATTATTTTTACTTTTCCAAATACGAAATTCAGCGTCGAATAAATAATTAAAGTTCAGAAGTGTACTGCACCTGAGCCCATTTACGAAGAACTTCTCTGTGATGTAATCCTTGCAGTTGGAATTCTCGAAAGCGAGATAAAACTTGTAATCTTCGTCGAGCATATCGAAACACGCCTGGGACTGCGAGCGCGGACACCGCAAAGTGCCGCAAGTACCGTAAATGTCCACTTGAATGTATTTCGACAGTTCTTTCGCGTAGTGCATTCGCTGGTTTCGAGGATGACAGTTAGAGACGAACCAAGCTACCTGCAACGACATCATCAACATTTCATCTAAATATTCATTATTTTCCTAAGTAATACTTTATAAATGAATAAAGTTCATTCTAATACACAGGAGACTATGTATTTTTTGATAGACTAAATTATTACACAAATCCTCTATAATAATTAAAAATTTTATAACAATAATTAGAAGTAGTTTGAATAAATTTACATAGTCCATGTATCAATATTTGCACGTGTTCACTGATGGAATTTTATCTATAAGTGATTTATCTCTCTAACAGATTTGTTTAAATTGACTCTATACATTTCATGTGTAAATTTGGTCTTCGAGATAGGAAGTAATTGACATATACACGTTAACAGGAAAACGTTTTCACGACAGTTTACGCGGTTAATTGAAAAATTAAACTTAGCCGTTACCTTTTTAGTCTTGTTAGCCGCGTAGTTGAACGTTTGTGGTATCTGTGTGATGCTGGCATCGTAATATTGCCACCTTTCGTAGGGCGCGACTATATCGCTATCGCGGCGATAAGTGGCCGTCCAATTGATAATAGCGTTCTTTACGCTTTGCGTGTGATAAGGGCATTCTAAAAAATACAGCATCCACACCTGCTGAAAATTGCATCAGTCTCATTCTACGTGTTCAAGTGAATTCGATGTAAAATATAGTAATTCATTTTTTGTAATTTATTTAATGAAATACTGGAATTAAAGGAAATTTGTGTTGCATACTTGATTTGGATTTCTTCTGCCCACGTGCGTCACGTAATCTTTAAAAAGGATTAAGTCGGCATCTTCCGGGTTGTCTCTAACGATCGTGCAAGTATTTACTGGGCACCGATGCTGAGTAAATATGTCTGGACCCACTTTCGCCTCGGACATGCCATGTGGGACCATTATCTTTTTCAATCGTTGCTCGGCACTGGTTTTGTTGTAATCGCTAGGCACATACATTAGCTATAAAACGTAAGATAAAAAGAGTCAACTTGATCCTTCGGGAAAAACCGAAAGCAGAAACGGGCGAAAAGAGAATGAGTTATAATTATGAAGAAAACGGGTAATTCCCTTTACTACTTTTTCATAACACTGGCCTACATCCGCGTATAATAGACTGCATTGTGCCGTGAAAGAAGAGGTGAGAAGCAGGGTTTACAGAGCTGTGCACAATTCGAAGAAAGACGGAGCACGATGTTCCTTGTTTCGTTCAGTACACTTTAGAACAAAGTCGTGATGGTAATTCATTTTCAACTACGGATTGCAGCAGAGATGCTCGACAAGAGGAAAAAATCTATCGTTCCTCGTTCTGCGTCGTAAATATTTAACGCCAGGTGCAATTACGAATTCAGTGACAATTACTAACGTTCATTAAAATCAAGATAATCTCAGATACTAAATGTCATAAATTTTAATAGAAATGTTTAACTTAAAAAGTGTCGTATTCTACGATGTTTTTTAAACAAAAGCAACGGTATCCTATATTTTTAGCAGGCTCGATGATTAGGAATTAATAAGATTATTTATGTCTCACTTGATTAGTAACACGATCGTCATAAGCGTCTTCGTCGGGCCATAATCGCGCCAGTCTTCGACCGGTGCGATGGGATTTTGCGGCAGGAAACGGCCTTCTGGTCCCCCCTTTCATGTACCAAGGCCTTTTCGATGGATCCGTCAATTCTACACTGGTGCGTTTCAGAGTCGTGTCAGTTAGGTTGGACACCTTTCAACAAACAGATACATAATCGTACATTTTTCATTATCACTTCCTCGCTTATACATTCTCTTTCAATTTACTTAACGTTTGTTAAGCATAAGCACAGGCGNATCAACAAACAGATACATAATCGTACATTTTTCATTATCACTTCCTCGCTTATAAATACATTCTCTTTCAATTTACTTAACGTTTGTTAAGCATAAGCACAGGCGGCTAGCATTTTCTTTGTTTCTAGAATTAAGTGGATTATTCGTTGGCATTTATTAATTAAACGAATCTATTAAGTGGTCGTAATAAAGGCGAATCGCTTGATCATTTGTATTCATAATTAATGAGCCTAGTAATTACATTTGTGAATTAGTCGCGTATTCCAAGGTATAAAATTTGCATGGTAACTATACTATGCGGGATCACAAATTACTTAGCGGTAGCCAGCTAATCTAATCGTAAATAATGTACACTATTGCGTATATATTTTATAAAGCACATGAAGCTAGCCATTCTACATGAAACTAAGTAACTATAATTAGCTGTACTCCAGAAACCAGAGACAACCATTGCTAACGTAATTAACCACGGAGATTTTTACTCCTCTTCCATTCCATTTATAATTTAGCCAACTTAAGAATTATAATAATAAAGGAAATGAGGAAGCTTAATATCATTTCCGAGGTAAAGATAACTTAATTAATTCAATCAATAGAAATCTAATCTATGTTAGATATAAGTTTCAATAGTTTATGCATTTTTTTCAAGAGTTCGGCTCCTTCTAAGTAGTGCGTATATGTTGTGATAAAGGTTGTCTCGGTTACATTCCGCGCGTTTATCGCATTCAACTATCGACAACGGATTTTAGACACTGTACCTCGGGCAGAATCTTTATCTTCGGTTTTTCCCGAGTCTGCGAAACCTGCATTGTCGTTTTCTTCCAATTTTCATAAATTTCAGGAAATTTGTGATGCACCTGTGCTCGAAATTCGATCTCATTTATTTACTCTATCGATTTACTCTACGAAGCCTGCTCGAACTCATTGATTTCTTCAAAACTAAATTATTACGGATTCGAATTCATGACCTGTGTCATAGTTTACGTCAACCACTGAACTCATTGATTTCTTCGAGCTAAATTATTACGAATCTGAATTCACGACCCGAGTCACGTAGTTTACGTCAAACACATTTTTAAGACAGGTGTCTGACCACGGAAATTAATTTTCTGTGGTAAAGTAACGGCGATGCGACGGTGAACAAATGTCCAATATCGGATTACCTTGATGTGGAACACGCGGAGGGGTTTGCCTTGTACGGGATGGAGTCGCATGCGATGCCATATTTCGTCCTGCCGTAGGTACAGGACGACCAAGAGCAGACCGCACAGGCACAATACGTAGAAAAAGTATCCCTTCAGGGAGAGACGCGACATACCCATGCCGCACGTTTCCTGTTCGTCAAAAAGTTTTACCTATCCATACGCCGCGCCGCGCCTCAGCTACCGTGTCCATTCAGCTATGCTGAAAGCATTTCATTGACATATTGTTTAGTACATTGCACTTAAATTGTCTGTCCCCGTGCAACGAAATTATACATTGACGTATTGATTTTTTAATGCAACTGGACGGAACGATAAAACGGCGGACGTCGATATTTTAATACGAGCGAGTATGAAAGAGAAACTTTAATCTTAGCGAAACCGTAAGACACGTGAACGGTAAACGGTAAAACTAACACGTTTTAACGTATCGCACGACGTTGAACCAGACTACACGGCTTTACGGCAAATTTACTTTTTATTAGCAGGTGTTCGCGAATTGCAGTACATATCAGTGATACTCTAAATTTCCAAGGAAAGGGAGATAACGTGTATCAATTACTTATGTAATATACCGTTATCTCAGTATTTAACTGACTTTATAAGGAAAAAACAGAAATTAACTTTTTTCTATATTCATCAATTTATCTTACTATATTTAATAAGTATAATAAATTATCTATGTGCTTATAATTAATCATTTAATATTTTGTTACCGAATAAAAAATAAATGGGAATAATATTAAAATAATCGTATATACATATTATATATTTTATATATTTTACGATCTAAATAATTAATTAATACGAAGCAAGATACAGAATGCGAAAAGAAGAGACTCAACTTTCTTTACACACGACTTTTATTATTGTGTTGTATAATAATTCTTTATATGATAATTCAAGAGGAAAGTGAAACGTGCGAAAGAGACATATTTTGTACTACACGAATAATGTGACAAAACTGCGACGAACGTACCATAGAATGCATGTATAGAACGAAACATCGTTAGTATAAATCAATGACACAGAAAGTCAAAAGATGCTCAAGAAACGCGAAAAGGAGACTCGGAAAATTTCGGTCAAGTAACTGGAGGCTCGGAGCGGAGTCTTACTGAAAGACCGCTGAAAAGCATTCGACTAACTACTGCTATTAACACCGAACGACGCGACGCCTCAATTGTAATCACTACGAAATCATTTGGAATCAACAGAGCATGGTTACCAAGCAGCGTAAGAAAATTATGAAGGGAAATTTATTAACGAATAATATGTTTACAGTAGTAAGTGCACGTGCAAACGAGTTAAGTTGACCTAAATGGTGCAAATTTAAGCGCAACAGACAACAGCCTCCTGGATCGTGCGTTAAGTCTGGCGATTACACTTCCGCTTAATTTGCAGCCTCGGGGTGCAAATAGAGTGGAAGGAAGTAGCAAGCAGAGAAGAACAGAAAACCAGATTTTACTCGAATGCGAGGGAACGTCGTTAACGACTTAACAGTTTCTTCCCGTGAACACGCGGAAATGAAAATCTTTTTATACGAGTCGAGTGTTACAAGTTACTTTGGCTCGTTATCTTCAACTCAACGGCCCATGAAACGTCAAAAAAAAATGGTTAATAAAATAACATAGTGCATTACAATCCCTATTTTTATGTACGATAATTAAATTTTTCTCATGTCAACTAAACGTATTATAAATCATATTCTTCATTGTAATAACGTAAATAATGCACGGTCACCCCCCCCCCCGTGCACTGCAGTTTCTCCCCTTAGTCCTTCATTTACTTTTCCCCCAGTGTCTTCCTTTCTCTCGGGTTCTTTGTATTGAAGTGCCCGATATAAGTACGCGTGACACATATAAAAGAAAATCGTCTTCAGCGTATATCTGCCTAAACATACCTAGACGCCATAATACATTCCGATCATATTGCCAACAAGTTTTTGTATGCTTTACTCAGATTCCGAATGCGATTGGACAATTACGTGCTCGGCGTTCGCATTTATAAAATATTTATAAGGAGGTAAATAAAATAATCGTGATTCCGTCGTTTAGATGTTAAACAACAAACGATCGAAGATTGCTGAATCACGCAAACGTGTCCCTCCCGTTTCGATTTATCACCTTTAAAAGCTGAGAGAAAGTCGTTTGTTTTTAGACTAATCGTACAAATCCAGGTGTGCTATTGATAGAAGCGAATGATTACACCTTAGAATCTCCAGTTTAAACATGGAACCGTCGGGCACACGATCCGTTTTAGCACGTGCCGCATAATCACGGAGTAAACAAAGTAACGTTTGCGGCGTACATAATGAAAGAATGCACACACAATGCACACGGAATGTCTAATAAAGTAATCCGACCCGATGTTACGTAAATCGTCCGGCGTATGGTGGTTAATTAGAAATGTAAGACGAAACGCGCCGGCAGATGAAATGTCGAGAAGAATAATTGCAACCTGCTTTGCACTCGCCAGGCGCTTGTCCCATTATCTCTCCCGGGCAATATTATAAATTATAAAGTGTTCTAACGCGCAGATAGATAATTTCTTGTTGTAGGTAATCGAATCATGAATTTCAGTCGTACAACTTCATTTAATACACGATATACATACGTCCGATACACCACACGCGATCGATACCGCAACCATATCTTTATGTCAGGTTTAATTTAATCAATTTCTACAGATCAAGCCGGCTTCGGTTAACATTGTATAGTGATATATCCATGCACATATTGCTAAATACGCTCCTAGTATATACACAATTTCTGCACAAAACGTAGTTCACAGATTTTGCTAATTTCATTTTCATTATTGAATGAGAATGCTTCACGTATTTTGTTCAATTTATTAACTTACAGTACACGTGTTTTTTCTTGTACATTTTATTACGATATATCCATACACACATTGCTAAATATATTATTGAATGAAAAAGCTTCACGTACCTATTTCTATCAGCATGAAACTTACTAATATGCAGTATACGTTTTCCTCCTTCACTTAACTGATAGCACGATAAGGACGCGCCCTTCCCAAAGAAGTTTATACGATCACTGTCCCTGCCACGTTATGATTCATGATTGTTTCAGCGAACGTTACAAAGTTACTTGCAATCACTATGAAGCATTACTGGTGATTGACAAATATCGATAAACTATAAAGCAATAACGATAAAAATGGTAAAGTACTAAGCCATTGTTAAGGAAAACTTCCCTCACCTTTCTTTTAAATAGTAACGTGTTTAAGATTAGAATCCATAAGTATATGCACTCGTGTAACATGAATATGCATAACCGAGACAACGTCATTTATTGTAAACAAAAATGAAGGTTAAAGAAACAGTTCCTTTTAAATAAAAATTCTTACAGAAATCAGTACTAAATTACAAATATCAACATACTTACAATTCACTAATTTATTGTCCCTTCGTAGTTAATTCTATTTGAACTTGTAAATCTATTTCTTTACGTTGTTCTAAACGATGTCCTATTCACGTCAATTATTTCACCATAGAGAAGTTGTCGAAAATTACTATTGNTGCGAAAATAATACCTGTGACAAATATTTATGCTCTATGTACAGAAGCCTGTGTAACACCTTTTAAATATGCAACCTTTCCACTTCGAAAATGCGACAGAGGGTGTAGTGCCGCTCGCATTCACGAACTGTACAAGCACGAAGTAAAACAATGTTCACGTCCGCTCGCAATATTAGTCAAGCAGAATTTTTTGTCCGCCTTCATGACAATGCGTACTTGTGCGTATTGTTCTTCCCCAAAAGAGCTTCCTCCCTCGAGGCAGAAGTCACGAAAATTTGTTTGCAAGGGACATACTATTAGTTTCGCAGTACCTAAAACTGACCGACTGAGATTCAAGAAATGAAACAATGTGATTTTTACATACGTGATTGTTTATTGCTTTCAAATTACAGGAAACAAGAATAGAGAAACATTTTCCGCGAAAGTGGTCTTAAGTTATACATACGAATAACAATGAAACTTAATCTGTGTAACGACTTTGGTGGAGCTGTGAAATTGCATTATGAAATCAGGGTGACGGAAGTTATCGTCACCTTCGTTAATTTGTCATTTCTTATCGCCACAAAAAGGAATACGGTAGCAGGAAACGTAAGAGNGCGGAAAATGTAATTTTTTCTGCCTACACTTCGTAGTTAAAAATCGAGGAACGTTACGTGGCTCTGTTCGTTGACTGCTCGATAAATTTTGTTCAGTGCCAACTTTTTATCGAATTAATGAGATAAAATAACGTATTGAAATACAGAGATAAAGATAATACCTATCGGTACATCGTTCGAAAAGGCTTTCCACGCTGCGCTGATTGCGATGACATACATTTTTCGTCTGTACGTATGATTCTCACAGTTCGTTTCGTCCGAATAAATCCGCGCTCGCCGGCAAACAACATTCTTTCAAAGGGGTTACGTGTCCACACGTCAACACGTCTTCAATTCAATAAAATTATATACAAAGCAGCGCGCGGTTATTACTGAAAAAACTCTTTACGCTCGTCCACCTTTAATTATTGTCACTCTCTGTACGGAGACTAATTAAATGTGCTCTCAGCCACGCTCTGCTCGCGCTCTTATCTTTGATACTAAAAGTTTCTAATGATACGCCGCTGTTGTCCCATAGCGTATGAATTCCCGAATGATTCAGTCGAACCAGGCGTCTAATTATTATGCGGAAATCATAGTAAATATTATCATTAACTAGAAGACGCTATCGAACACACTAGCGTAAGAAAAATGTCCTTTTAATAATCGTAGCTGTACACGTGTACCTACGTGATACATAAAAAGCGGTTCGAGAATGAAGCGCGTTTCGAGTGCACTTGAAGAATAGACTCTAATAGCGATTATCAAGATGATCTAAATAACGCTGAATATTTTTTCCCCAATTGTTCCGTTCCCGGATGTAACGACAAAGAGTTTTAATAGCGAAACGCGTAAAACAGGAAACTAATGGGTTTCACCTCTTTTGCATCGCTGTCCATGTTTCCGCATGTTTCACTCTACCACGTGCCCGCATATTTAATCTTAAGTCCGTGAAAAAAAAAAAAAATACGTAACGAGATAACGGATCTAGTATAAGGGATACGGCATACATGTGTATGTATACATGTAGGCACATCTAACAATGCTGTCTTTGTACTTATCTATACCCGTTATGTATATGCATGTACATCACCGGTACCTCGTTATTATTTAGACTAGATAAGTATGTACATAATAGATATCGCCACTTCCGTATACACGGTAAAATTGATCGACAGATTTATCTACATTTGTACGACAGTCTCAATAAGTCACATTGAACTGCAATAAAATATAGAAGGACGTTCATCGACAGAGCGAGTTTTCGTTAATAAAAAATGAGAATGCAACGGAACCCACGGCTATGCGAAAATAATACCTGTGACAAATATTTATGCTCTATGTACAGAAGCCTGTGTAACACCTTTTAAATATGCAACCTTTCCACTTCGAAAATGCGACAGAGGGTGTAGTGCCGCTCGCATTCACGAACTGTACAAGCACGAAGTAAAACAATGTTCACGTCCGCTCGCAATATTAGTCAAGCAGAATTTTTTGTCCGCCTTCATGACAATGCGTACTTGTGCGTATTGTTCTTCCCCAAAAGAGCTTCCTCCCTCGAGGCAGAAGTCACGAAAATTTGTTTGCAAGGGACATACTATTAGTTTCGCAGTACCTAAAACTGACCGACTGAGATTCAAGAAATGAAACAATGTGATTTTTACATACGTGATTGTTTATTGCTTTCAAATTACAGGAAACAAGAATAGAGAAACATTTTCCGCGAAAGTGGTCTTAAGTTATACATACGAATAACAATGAAACTTAATCTGTGTAACGACTTTGGTGGAGCTGTGAAATTGCATTATGAAATCAGGGTGACGGAAGTTATCGTCACCTTCGTTAATTTGTCATTTCTTATCGCCACAAAAAGGAATACGGTAGCAGGAAACGTAAGAGAGAGAAAGGAACCTGCGGTTGGCGACCGGCCGCAGATTATCAGGAGAAATGAATTAAACAGTTCTGAAGAATGTTATCAACAAGCCGAGTGCAAACGAGACTTCATCCTGTCGCTATGAATTTATTTAAGCTCAACGATAGTCCCAAAGTGAAAACGCTATTTGATGAATACAACGCACTTAATAAAAAATCTTATACTTCAAAATTATAATATTCTCCATCTAAATTACTATAAAAATATTGGGGCTCTTAATAGTTCTCATGGATTTATATAATAAAAGGAAAGTACGTCACGTTGGTCAGATTTTTGTTTTATAGACACAAAACTAAATCCGGTAATGCGGCAGTTCTTATTACCAAAGTATAGCTGTATCGGGGGCTATTATATTATAGAACGCCGTACCAGTATGAATCAACCTTCACGCCCACTTCCCAATTCAACCCCTCGTACTTTCCCCGGTAACCCACTACGTTCCGTATCGAAATCATCGGATAAGTAAAAGCACAGCCATAATAGCCCTGTTCTACATCTTCGGAACATATTTTCAGACGAAAAAATTTCACGATTACGAAAATAAATGTATACCACAGGATGGTGATGACATGAACACGCCGTGCAGTAGAGGATTAACTCGATTTTCAACGAAATAAAAAAGAAACGCGATTTTAAAAACGGTATAAAGTTTGTAAAGTTTAAATGAATATACTCTAATTGAATGCGGTATAAATATCTACTTAAGGAAACTCTCTTTTATGAATAAGCAAGTACTTTGTCCTTACTGTTATAAAGTCATAACCAGTCAAAGTCGCGTAAAACTCGTGTGTTAATAAAAACTCAATTCCGAGTGGTTCAGCTTTTCAAGTAGTCCGTTTCAACGTTGTACGAGAAGTATTACTTCATTTAAAAATAAAAGTAATTCGCAATAGAAAAGACGGGATTATTTCACACGGAATATCACTTGAAGCGTACAATATATCGTGATTTCGAAACAAATAAAAGAACATGGTTACAAAAAAGTATTTGAAAGGAAAAAATAATGGTTGTTGTGCAACTTATTACAGTTCGATCTTACGTATGATTATGTTACCATAACAGGTAGTTATAGACAGATATTTACAGTATTGCGGTACTGAAATCAATACAAAATTACTAATAGACGTTATCAGTAGGAGCATCTAATAGATCCACTAATCGTCTCGAAGTGCAAGTAATCAAATTTAAGTACACAGGTGCTATAAATTTCAAGGCTGTTCGCTAAAATGATAACGACAGCGACGTGAACTGATAATCAACTGAAACTTAGTGAAAGCGTAACATCGTAAATGTTTCTTATCAAACAACTTTTAGCTCTAGAGTAAAAAAATCGTCCTAAAAAAGGCCATTAACTGTGCGCTTGCAAATTGCTCAATTGCATTCAAACAATTTGGTCCGAAGTAACAAGAACCGCGCCCGGCAATCAAAGTTGACGCGTTGTACATAAAACACGATTGATCATAATTAACAGTCAGGTGAAAACAGCGCGTAAAACGAAACAGGCTCACTTCACTAAAAAATTCAACAAACACCCCCGCGATTTATTTGCAAAGCCGAATTTCTAATAATAATCGTTTCGCACACATGTTATATCGTATAAGCGGGCCTAAAAATACCATGCGAACGTTTAATAGTTTCGTGGCAGGCGATACCGGGGACCTGGACGATAACACGGAGAAACGTGAAAATTCGTGAAGAGGACTCACCTACCATTCAGGAAATTCATCGGAGGACGGGACCACGTGTTTAACCGCGTAAGTACGAGTACAACAATGCACCACGAAGATGCATCCCGACGATGCACCCACCCTTGGTCACATGTCCAAATCCTTCACGTCGGGCACCACCTATACGCGAGATTATTCATTCCCGATCGGGCAGTTCACGGTGTAGACGGTTGGCCTAGCCCGTCGCTTCTGTCCTCTCGCTATATCCTCCTCCTACCGCCTACCTCTACCTCTTTTTCCTGCTCTTCCTCCACCTCCGATTCCACCACCTCCGACTACTGTGCGCAGTACCTTTTCCCTTCCGTGGACGCTACACGTCGGGCGGACCGCCACCCTCATCGTGTACTAGCAACCCCCCAGGAGCTGTTGTGTCCATATCATACGAACACCGAGCTACCAACAGGAAAATCTATAAGAGCCGCGTCTGCGCCCTCGATGGCGCTTCCGGTAGATTTTCACGCTCGGAACTCTGGACCTTCCCCTCGAACTTAATCGCCGACCGTGTCCTGGTACCAGCCACCAGGCCACGCGATCGAAATCAATCAGCAGTACAAACTAAATGATCGATCGGCGACTGTGGAAGGTATTAACTAAAAAGATCATCCTGTAATGTGGGAGCGAACACCAATTTTTTAACGTGATTTATTGGAAATTGTTTAATAGTAAAATGATAATTACATTAGAATACATTTTTTGGAAATTACGAAACGAAGAATGGAACTATAACAGCCATAGAGTTGTTTTGATCGAATTGAACGCAAAATGTCGATACAGTCATAAAATAGAAAGTGGTTCATAACTTCTGTGCGAGGAAATCATCAATAGGAAGTATTACAATCAACAAACAAATTTATAAAATACTTTTATTGAATTCATCTCATTTAAATGATTATGTGATAATAAAATAAGTCAAATTATGCACCAAATTTAGTAAACTATATTTATTTATATTCACGTCGTCCTTCTCTTGATCTGGAATTAATATTTCAAGTTTCCTTAACATGACCCATTGAGATTCACACTCATTCAAATATTACATCATTATAATTTACACTTTAAACATCAAAATTTCAGTACGCGTAAACGTAAGCAGCTGCGCGTTTTATAGTATACGTTCGAATCTGTGCAGAGTACGCGCCGATTCCAATGATCGCAGAGATTCTCAACTTACATACAAGTCAGTTTCGTTATCATTCACAGCTCGTATTCCAGAGTTTTCGTGCACAACAAGAAACAAAACGTTCGACAATTGAAGTGTTGTAAGTAAATACGTCAACGATTACGATTTATTTCCATTAATTATTATTTAGGGAAAACCTGGAATAGAAGCTAAAATATTGAATTATCACGATAACCGTGCTTGATACCAGTCGATTGTTTTCGGAACGCCATGTTGCTGATGTTCGTCAGTATCCATGATCACCTATGATCGCGCAATTAAATTTTATTTCACTCGGCGTAAAGTGATGCGATGAAATAAAGAGAAGATTATGTAAAAGCTGTACGGGACAAACTTACACATAGAATAAGAATAAAAAGAATAGGCTCTTATTATAACGGTGTGCGTGCGCGTACACTTTTTCGGTACGTAGTAAGAGATTTATTTTTGTGACCATATTACGATGTACGCAAGTAACATGTTCACGACGAAACGAACGAATATAATAACAATGGAATGTTTGATAGATTTCCTTTGACAACATTCGTTAATCCTGTACGTGCACGCTAATTGCGTCACAAACTTATCAATTTCAGTCCAAGTGTCATTTGTCTCGCATATCGTAACAGACAGACAGAATTCACGTCTAATTATTTAGAAAATGGGTAAGTTTTTCTCTTTTCAATACATTTGTAACATCTCTTTTCGATATATTTGTAACATTGTAATAATGTAATATAATGTGTATATAGTTGGAATTGCCAAAGATAGCTATAGCTAATTTCTATACTTTGGTTATGAAAGTTAAATTTGTCATAGATAAGTATTGATATAACTGTTGATATAGCATTTCTAATTACATATGCGTTAGAAATGAATTTTGATGATATTGAGAATAAATTCATTGTAGATGCTTCTGAAGCAATTACAATAGAAAGAGAAAACAGTAAGGTAGTGGACGTATGTGTAGATAAAAATGATTTATCTAAAAACATGGAACTTAAGTGTATTGAAACTACAGCAGAAAAAGAAGCTATGGATGTTGAATCTTCTGATGTTAACGTGTCAACTACAAACGTGCCAGAAAATAAAGATATGAATGTGCAAGAAACTAAAGATATAAATGAACAAGAAAATAAACAAGCAGTTGTGTTAGAAGTTGAAGACACAAAGGTACATGAGAATAAAGAAGCAAATGTGTTAGAAATAAAAGACACAAATGTGCAAGCAAATAAAGAAGGAAATGTGTTAGAAATGAAAGACACAAATGTGCAACAAAATAAAGATATAATTGACCAAGAGAATAAAGAGGCAAAAATCGAAGAAATGGAAGATACAAATGAGCAAGGGAATAAAGAAGCAAAACTGGAAGAAGGGAAAGGTACAAATGGCAAAGTGAATAAAGAGACAAAATTGAGAGAAATTAAAGATATAAATGTAGTGACGATTGAGGATATAGATATGGAAAAGAATGACGAATTAAGGATAGAAGGGACTGTAAAAATAGATGAAAGTGGAGATGTAAATATGGAGACCATAAGTCCAACAAATGACGAAGTAAATAATTCTAATATGAACAATGATACAAAAAATTATTGTTCAGAAATGAGTACAGATATCAATACAAAAGAAACAATAGATTTTACTGCTGATATTGTTATAGAAGAATTTGATAATTCAAAAGATGTAACTGATGAAGTTGTCCTGAACCACCTGGACGATATTGAAAATTTACTTTTGGATTCCTCAGATTCTGAACCATCAAAGACAGAGGAAAGTAGAGAAAATCAATCTATTAGTGCAGACAGCAAGGAATTGCCTGAGATCATTGAAATAAAGACAACTACTAAAAATATTACGACATTGCCACAGACGGAAACAGGTATCGTGGAACAAGTGCAACCAAAAAAACCTGAAGCTGAGGACTGGTATGAAAAAAAGGTAATGCTTAACACATGATACAAATATATGTGTAAATATAGGAGTCGTAAAAGTGTTCTGTTTTGTACTTTTGCAGCTTGCTGAAAAAGAAGCGATAATAAAAGAACGTCTTACAAAAGTGGCAAGGGTCTTAGGAATTTCTTATCCATGTTATGAAAAGTGGTTAGAGTGCGAAGAAAAAGTAAACGGGACTCCTCTGTGCAAACTGAGACCATCTCGACGATGTTGTTTAGACAAACCATATACCAATCGCTGGAAATTTGTTTGTAAATACTACTCTGTTATGCTTAAAATATGTTAATCTAAAATTAATTTACCATCTAGAAGAATACCATTTATGCATTACATATTTAGGTACAAAAAAGAGAAATCAGAATTTCGCAATGGGCAATTCTAGCTCTATCCTGAACAAAAATGTAGAGGTATGGAAGCTGGAACCAAGCGGTGCATGGGGTGTAAATGTAAATAATAAATCCCAATTTCCTCCTTTTGTACTACGTGCTGTTGAGGTATGATCAAAAGAGAATAATAATTTGTTACAAACATTTTGTGCATTATTTTAAGAAATCTGTATCTCAGTTTATTATAAATTGGATTTTTGGTTGTAGGTATTTGAAAATTTCCTCCAATCAGAACAGTTAATCACGCAAAAACATTCAAGTATAAATTTCTCGGACGATATATCAGTGGATGGGGAATCAAGAAAGGATGCAGAAGATAAACAGGAATGGATGTGGTTGGTTGTACGTTGTAATAGTATGGATGAGCTAATGTTATTTGCCACTGGAAAAAATGTTAGTCGTGCAACAATGGATAGATTGAAAGAAGTGTACGAAACTGGACCAGGAAAAAATTGTAATGTGAAGTCCTTGTATTGTAAAAGAACGAATAAGTAAGCATATGTTCTCAAACTAATTTTAGGTAGATATCTGTAAAAAGAAGCAATATATAATCTTATCTCATTCATTTTAATTGCAGATATGTCACTGGTGCAGTCACGGACACGACGTTCTTGGTGGGCATGGAAGCTCTAGACGAAATTGTAGGAGGATTAAAAGTGCAACTCGCACCAAAAACAAATTTTTGGTCGAATACTGCAGGAGCGGTAAACGTAGCTAAGGCAGTAATGGATTTCGTTACACCTAATCCAAAAATGACAGTGCTCGAAATAGGATGTGGGATTGGTCTTATCGGATTGATGATGGCCTCTAAATGTCAGCAAGTGATAGGAGTAGATTCTCCGTCAGAGGTGGAAGAAGCTGAATTAACATGCGAATTAAATAACATAAAGAATGCGTCGTTCATAATGGGATCTCCTAGTGAAGTACCGAGTAAGATCGTTGCGGCGATAAAAAACCGTAAAACGCACGCGATTATCAATGCGAATACTAATATTGGCCGTGCAATTGAAGTAATGACATGTCTACGAAAGATTCAGTCGATTAAACGGGTAGTGATGATAACAACATTAACCAAGCAATCAGTACGCTCTATATTAGAATTAGCTCGTCCTGGGGATCGTGCTCATGGGTCACCATTCATACCCATTGTAGCTTGTGTCGTTGATACGTTACCTGTTGGTGCTCATTTCGAAGCAGTTATTTTGATGCAACGACGAGCACTCAACAAATTTAATCAACTGTGGTATCAAAAGGCTATGGAAGAGAACGCGAAAAGTCCAGGAAACAAATTTATTCAAGAGAAGGCAAATGAACAAAACAACGTATTAGCTAGCCAAAAGTTACCAAACAAACACGTAGTTGATGTACTGTATAAGAAAAATTTTAACAAACCATTCGGAAGACCTTCGACCCCCAACAGTCCTGTTAATAAGAAGCAAAATATTGGATTTAAGAAGCAGCAACAATTCACAAACAAAAATGCTGGTAATGCATCCCCTAAAATTAGATTTAAGCTTAATAAACGTACGCATTCCCCAGATACAGGAGATGCATCGCCAAAGAAGTTGTTAAAAAAGTTTAATAAATTCGAACCCAAACCTTGGCTTGATATGACACAAAAGAAGAAAGAATGGAATACAGAAAATGTGCATAGCCCGCAATTACGCATTAATCCTTTGTTCGACAAGAATATACATGAGAATAAGGAAATTGATTTAAGACAAAGATTAACGAATAATCGAGGGAATATAGATATTGTTCAAACAGTGAAGGAGCATCAGGCGCTGTTGGAAATTGCAAAAGAAAAATTAAGTGGACCAGCACCAGCCGTTGATGTAAATACCGCAAAGGAGTTGCAGAGTATGTTAAACATGGTGTTAGAACAAACGAGCAAGCTTCAAAGCCAACTTCCACGCTCTGTTAGGGATCGTATAACTCCGGGTGGTATAGATTCGNAAGGGCTATAGGCTTTAATATTAATGATCAAAATTCATTATGCTAAAAAAATCATTAAGAAGAATTAATTGTTTATTGTACAATATAGTTTTTATTTTTTATTGAATAAGACAGGTGTTGCATTTGAATACTTCGCAAGAGAGACGGAAAAAGAGATGCGAGACTGTAAATAGACAGCAGATTTCATAAAAAATTGGCTTCAAGGACAGTGGATTATATTGTTGAGCATAAGTAATCTAGAATTAGTACTAGATGCTTATAGATTAGGAGGCAAGAGTATAGGANAACCAAATACGGTTGTGCCAGCAGCGAAACCAATAGGTGTTAAAATGAACAAATCTTTTGCTAGGCCACCGGAACGATTTCACGATAATGAGACAAAACCGGGAGAAATTCCAGTAGCTCCTTGGAATCGTCCTGTCCCTTCCGAAAAGAACCGTTGGGACGAAGCCGGAAATAGAAAATCACTCTCGCCTGGAAGAAGGCAAGGTTCGCCATTTAAACCGAGCATGAATCTTGCAAAAAGACTTTCTCCTAAACGACCACTATTGTCATCTCCAAGAGATCCGTGCTCTCCTCCGAGAAGAAACTTTTCTCCTGGGCAGCGCCCTGTGTCACCTATGTTCATCAGAGACCGTTCTCCGGTAAGGCGTCAAATGTCTCCATTGCGAAGGCCTGCATCACCGCTAATGCGAGTTGTGTCACCGAGATGTCCATCGCCACCGCGACAAATTAAAATTATGCTAAATCGTTCCATGTCACCGCTGAGATGTCAAGAATCGCCGATACGGCGANAATCACCGCTAATGCGAGTTGTGTCACCGAGATGTCCATCGCCACCGCGACAAATTAAAATTATGATAAATCGTTCCATGTCACCGCTGAGATGTCAAGAATCGCCGATACGGCGACAAATATCTCCTCCCAGAAGACCGTTATCACCGGCGTCTCCTCTGAGGAGACAGATGCCGTCTCCTAATCGAATGGTATCACCTAGTAGGCAAGAGTTATTAATCTCTAGAAGACAGGCAATGCAGCAAGAAAGACAGCAGACATCGACAATGAGGCGTCCAGTGTCACCGCCCAGATTTATATTCGAACGTCCCATGTCACCACCAAAGCGGCAGCTGTCGCCGTTGAGATTCGCCGATGAGTGGGATATACCAAGTAGGAGAGCCGTGGAACAAAGCACCTGGATGGGACCTACAGAACGAATGCCAGATAACTGGGACATGACGAAGTGCGACGATAGACGTCGTAAGATTTCCAATCAGGAAAAGTGGGAAGATATAGAACCCGTTCGTAATAATACTTGGAAAAACGGTGGCAGCAATTGGAATTCCACACAAATGTGCCCAAAGCCCGTTCCGAAACAAGCATGGGTATCGGGCTCTGACAGATGGCCATCAGTGTCTAATGCGCCGGGAACTAGTAATGACTCTTGGAAGGTCCGCGGTAATGAAAGTTCCTCTTCTAACAACGAATCATGGATAAACAGTAAGAAACAAAATAGATGGATGGAGATGAATGTTAATAATGACCCTTGGAGACAATCGGAGAAAGATGATTTGAACGACTTGCCAGAAGATGCAAAGGATCCTTGGGGCGACGACGGGGTACCGGATTTAAAAGAAAGATGGCTCAATTACGAGGGCAATAGTTCATCTTCTACGTCTAAAGAGAATCACAAACAAGGAGATTTGTGGACAAAGCATAGCAAAGATTCTTGGCATAACAAAGGATCTTATAGTGCAAAACCTCACAATCAGTGGCAAGATAATAGTATTCAAAATATTGACGAGCCTCGTTGGGTTTCCCAACAGGACATAGAAAAGACGCCTGCCTCAAGTAGTTGGCAAAATGGAAAGAATACAGGTTCCTGGCAGTATAAAAATGTGAATTTCCAATCACAACGCCCTTTCGTTCGCCCAACATCTCAGTTCAAAGGTTTATAATAGATTTTCGTTCTACAAATTAGCCATAATGTTTAACACGCATCTGGAGCAGGATCTGCACTATCCGTAGCGGGACCGACCTATACCGGCTCCGTAGATCGCTAAGAAGTTAGATGGCAATAAAACCTAGCCGTAGCCCTCGTTATAGACAAGAGCGTGTAGAATGAAGACGTATCTGAACTCAACGTAGAAAACGAATCAATGCCGAAACCTGCTGTTTAGGTTCATCCACCCTATCCGACCGAAATCTTGGGTATCGATTTACCTTCATTAAGTATTTCTAATCGGTATCAGAACTCATATATCTAGCTCTTTCAGACAAATTTATATTATCATGACATTATCGTTTCTCATCATTTGGATTTCGGTTGGAAAGGCAAAGGTAGCGTACTTGAATTTTTAAAAGCAGGTAGTAGAACTTAAACAATAGGGAGTGTATTTGCAGATTCGGCCTCCATTTGGAGTCGTTTTTGACGTATGGTTATGAGACCGCTTTTACATGCTTTTGACTATGCTAAATTCTAAAAACTACAGTACTGGTTTTGTAGCCTTGCGATGAGCTTGCGATGCGTTGGTGACGTACGTAACTACTACTGATCACTGCTACGGATAATGCGGGTAAAACTTATTACGTTAGTACATTCTTATCACGATGTTATATACGTCACAAAGGGGAGATCGTATGCTTTTTATTATGTTTTAATAACAATATGAAGCATGCTCGTCGACACTGAAATGAACGAATTTCGCTGATATCGGAGCTAGACAGAAATCATACGGTAAGACGATGATCAGCAATTATTTTGAGTTTTTTGATTCAAAGTGAAGTTTAATTTTTTGTTTTTATCTTGTTATTTTTGCATAAAGAATATTAAAAGTAATATAAGTACTATGTTATAAAACTATGTTTCCTTGAAATTACTTATATGTTACTGTCAAACATATGCTACGATATTTTGTGTAAATCTCCTTTGAGACAGTGTAAAAAATATGTTTATATTGTACTTTTCAAATAAAACTGCATTTATATAAAA
>SMSR01010047.1:49522-73463 GCA_019453355.1 Ceratina japonica
GTCAAACTTACATACATATAAAATTAAGTGTTTCTAATATTCATTTATTTTTGTTCTGAAGCCAGAACAACTGGGGACAATGGGGACAACTGAATACCAAAATAGTGAAATACATTCTTGAGCAAATTTTTGAGCATCTCTTTCTTATGAACACGAATCTGTACGTCAATCAAGAATCTTTACATAAGCGTTCAACGCTTGATCCATAATTTCTGTAGGTACCTCGTCGGAATGAGCCAAATTCCAAAAAAGAGTTAACACCTAATATGAACGAAAAATACATGTAATTATATTTGTTATAGCTCAATTTGTATAAAAACATAATTAAGAATTTTAGTACCTTATGTGCCATTACTCCATCTTTATCGTTTTCCGCTAATCTTCGAATTAATTCTTAAATGAAATTAAAATAAAATTACTAAAAATAAAATTTCGATATTCGAATGTTTACGGACCTTGGCTGGCTACGGTTTTCCGTAAGGGAATAAGGCCGGTATTCATAGTCGTTACTTATTTTTGAGATCGACTTAAGCATTTGCTATCACTGTCTATCCCATATTTCCCGTCCTTGTCTCGTACAGAAAGCACGGACTTAAGCAAATGCTTAAGGCGACCTTAAAAATAAGTAACGTCTATGAATACCGGCCTAAGACTCCACTCACTCGGTATCCCCCACTCTCATTCCATAAGAGAGAGAGAGAGAGAGTAATACGGCCAATCGGCCAATATAGGTTTTCTCTCTCACACTGAGAACCAGCAAAATTCACTGGCAAAATTACAGAGCATGCTCGGTCTATATTTCTTATGTCTATGGCTGCTACAGAGTTACAGACTGCTACTTATAAAAAATCCCACTAAGTGCCCAACACTGTAATAACATTGGACTCTGTTTACTGCTATTTAAATAGTATTTGAACAAAGAAATATATTATTCTCTAAACATATATCATGACAATCCTTCCTAAAATCGCTGGACTTTCGGTACATTTCGGATTCCAAAATAATCGTTCTTAAACGAAAGTCTATTTGAAATACGTTCTACTTAACCTTATAATTTGTAGAGGTTATGTTGTGAGGTATGTGATTTTATACTGAGTTGACGGATATAAAAGGAGTCGATTATTGGAGGACAAGTCCACCGAAAATGGCATATTTAACCAGAAAAGAAATCGATGAGATGAAACCGCAGATTGAGAAAGCGGTTCATAAGTTTCTTGGTTTCGGGGAATCTGCCATCGTTACCACAGCTGTCAATTGTATCACCTCTGGCTATGATAAACGGAAAACAGCCGGTTTGTAATAATTAATAATGTTATTTACTATGAGGTAGTAATTAAGGTGAAAAGAAATTATATAGTAGTCATTTCTCTTTCTTGTTTTCTGGCCTTAAAAAGGCTGACATATTTTATGATAACATATAATAATTGTTTCTATATAGAGTATGTGTGTATGTATGTATAATCTTATAACATTTTTATTCTATAGTTGTCTTTCATTTACATGCCAACAATTGTTTCTATAAATTTTCTTTGCTGACAAAAAGTGATCGAGGTTTCAATCTTCAATTTGCTCAAGGTTTTATTAAAACCCATTCATTATTAGTATTGAAGATGTCAATTATTTATTTCTTACTACAGTGATTTATTTCTTACTAATCATCTTTCATACTACAGAAAAGCAATGTGCAATACAAATTTCGTGGCACCATAATTTTCTCGTCTATTGTACTTTGTTTTCAATCGAATTCTTTTTCCAATCCCTTAGACAAACTATCGGCATTATTAGAAGACAAAAAGGCTTTGAAATTGACCGAGAAAATATTTCAAATCTACGATGACGCTAAAGCAGCACAGAAAAATAAAAAACGAAATCATGCCGAAGATAAGGAGAAAGAAAAGGATGCCAAAAAGGCCAGGTACAAGGACGATGAAGTCAAAAACGAGAAACCAACCGAAGCCCAACTCTCCACGGATAAAGTATGTATTTATATTTCATATAAAAATATTATATATATAATTGCATGTAAAAATTACATCAAATATATTTTAGAATTTATAAGAATCTAATTATATTATAGTATATATTAATATTTCTGTATAAAAATATATAACTTCATGAGATAAACTTAATTTAATTTCCTCGTTTATTAATTTCAGATCAGGCAAATGATGGCTAATGCCCAAAGAGAAATAGAAGAACGAAAACGAGCATTAAAAGCCATAAAACAAGAAGATGTCGCGCCCGTAAAGCCCTTACTCAAAGCACGTGATTCTTTGCCAACCGTAGGAAGCATGTACAACCAAGGTTTACTAAGTAAAACCGATTCCGACAAAGCGAGAAAAATCGCTGCTTTACAAGCCCAAATTCGAAGTAAATTAAGTTCAGGATTGTTAGGCAACGTCAGTGTCCCAGATAAACCGACACCCCTTATTCTCGACGAATCTGGTAGAACAGTAGATATAACAGGCAAAGAAGTTCAATTGACGCAGGTTGTGCCAACGTTAAAGGCTAATATCCGAGCGAAGAAGCGAGAGGAATTCAAAGCTCAATTACAAGAGTCGAAAGGGCCGGAGGAGATCCAAGATACACATTTCTTTGATACAAGAATAGGCGTCAAACCTGCGGTGCGAGGCAAGCGTACGCTGAAGTTCCATGAGCCAGGAAAATTCCAACAGTTAGCGGAAAGAATTCGTATGAAAGCTCAGTTGGAAAAGCTGCAAAATGAAATTAGTCAGATCGCTAGGAAGACCGGTATAAGCTCGGCGACGAAGCTGGCGTTAATCGCGCCCAAAACTGAAGCCCTTAGTGAAGATGTGCCTAATGTTGAGTGGTGGGACTCAGTTATATTGACGGGAGGATATCCGAACAAGGATGAACCTACTACTATTAAGAATTCTACTATTACGAATTTGGTGGAACATCCGACGCAGATGCGTCCTCCTAGTACGTACTTCTTTTTTTTCAGAGAAATCCTATTTATTTTTTGTGTAAGAGAAATTAATATTTATTAACTTCCTCAAAAGGAAGTTATTTTACTTTTGATATTTTGTGTGGTCTTAAACATTGAAGGAATTTTTTATATTCTCTGATCATTCTACTTTTCTATGAATGCATGAAATCCGTAGTTGCATTTATTTTACTAGTTTTCATTGTGAACCTAATATATAATTTCCGTTAATTGTTTCTTCCGTATTTTAGCCGACCCCTTAAAGCCGATTTACATGCCTGTATTTTTAACGAAGAAAGAACGTAAGAAGTTGCGTAGACAAAACAGGAGAGAAGCGTGGAAAGAGGAACAAGAGAAAATTCGACTTGGACTTGAACCGCCTCCGGAACCTAAATTACGAATTTCAAATCTTATGAGGGTTTTAGGCACGGAAGCAGTGCAAGATCCCACGAAAATAGAAGCTCATGTTCGGCAACAGATGGCTAAACGATTAAAAGCTCACGAAGACGCTAACGCGGCTCGAAGGCTCACTGCTGATCAACGGCGGGAAAAGAAGGCTAGAAAACTTAAGGAAGACACTACGCTTGGTGTACACGTGGCTGTATACAGGTAAAGTATAAATTTTATCCCCTATTATTTTTCAGAACGGAAGTTTATTAATTGAATACAGTAAAAAATGATCCTCTATATCTAATATATAATTCACCATGTATAAAAATTCTCATTCTAGAATACGCGACCTCTTAAACAACGCCTCGAAGAAATTCAAAGTAGAAACGAACGCGAAGCAGCTATATCTGACAGGCTGCGTGATGCTCTTCCGCGACTGTAACGTCGTGGTAGTCGAGGGCGGAGCGAAACAGTTAGGCAAATACAAACGACTGATGATGCACCGGATAAAATGGGAAGAGGATATAATAAAAGATAACGACGGTAACGACGTGCCGAATAAATGTGTCCTCGTCTGGGAAGGCACCAGTAAGCAGCGGCACTTCGGTGAAATTAAATTCAAAGTCTGCCCGATTGAGAAAATGGCCAGAGAGCACTTCAAGAAGCATCAGGTCGAACATTATTGGGATTTAGCTTACAGCGGGGCAGTGCTTGATAACACAGATGATATCCACTCTTAAGAGTTCTGTATTTTTAGCAATCATCTCTAAGATCATAGATAATTTCAATACATTTTAAATACATTATGGAGGAAAGCAGCTGGAATATGTAAATCGCGGAAATAAATGTGCCCAGGCCTCTGTGACGATATCGTTTGATATTTTTTTAACTAATTAGAAAAACCTTGCATCCTAAATATGAAATAGAATTATTAACTCTATATCCTTGTTTATTAATCGTTTCAGTATCGATCCTTAAAATACTAATAATTTGTGTTCGTTTGTTAATATATAAAAATATTTCGTAAGATGTATATTAAAAATTTGTGGGATTATAGTGGTTCTCTTTAGGATTATGTATTTAATTCTAAGTTTAAGCAGAATTATGAATTAATAAATGAAATCAATAATTGTATTTGTAGCTATTTAGTTCGAGGTAGAAATATGGTACTCATTTTTAAGAAATGTGATTTGTACGTCCTATTACATGATACATTATTTCATTTGATTAGAATTTAATTTCTTAATAATAATATTATGAGACGAACTCATAATTTATATATTCAACGGAGATTTATACGATCAGTTTAATTTTTCAGGATGTCCTCTTTCTGTATTCTTTATCTTTCTCCACTTTCTTAATTTTCTTATTTGCTTTTCCCCCTATATTTATCGATAATCGCGCAGGATTTTTTGTGTCTTTTGAAAGGGATCACTGGAATTCCTCGAAGGACACAACTGGTTCCCCTCTAGAAAGCAGCCCGTTTCGCACGGGTTTCACGCCCGGGCCTCTTGGCTGGGAGATCCAGGGTATCTGAAGGAGGAGGCAACACTTCCCCCGTTGCATCCAGGGCGCAAAAAAAGTATGTACCTAACTTATTATTCATTTAGGTGGTTTATTATTCAATTAGAATTAATTAATTGTTTTAGTTATATGATTATACGGTTAAATTAGTTAAATGAATATATTAAATCTAATGCAATTGATCTTTTAATCAGGCAACATGATTCACTAAACCTTTCGATTTTGATGCAATTTCAATTGTCCAGCGCTTGGGAATGAAATGAGAAGGTATTACGTTTTGGAAAAGCTGGCTGTAAATCATGTTAAGCCTCGGGCGAGTTCAATAAGACTTATAGTATCACGTAAACTTGTTAGAACGAAATATATGAAGGTATAGGGGACGAAAATAGTTGTATGGTAGGAGGGTAGCGAAATAGCAGTGGACCGTCGACCGCAAATGAGAATGGCAGAGGGAACTATGCTGTTCCACGCTTCCCTGGTGACCGATGAGGCCAATTCTGCGGGCCACATTTGTTTCATTCGAACCCATTGCTGTACGTGTACTTTTATGTTAATTGAAAAGAAGAAAATTGGAATACTCCTACGTGCTATTTAAAGGGCCAAGATGTAGCCATTGGTACTTTTTTAGTATCTATTGATAAATTTTTGACTCGTTCTACGAACTTCAGAAAAGGAAGAAATTATAGGAAGAAAATTGTTACATTCCTAATAACATTTAAGGGCCTGGGATAGTCATATGGTTTTTCTAATATTTATTGATTTTCACCAATTGTATAAATAATAAATAACTTCTATTGAAAATCTTGTTTCTGACGTTTTCTCGGAAAGCGGTCAACTGCTGATACGAGCTCAATTACTGGTACCTTTACCTTATTTAGAGAAATCGAGTTACCGTCACTAGGAAGGCCATTGATTAAAACTCTCTCCCTCTAAATAGTCCCAAGAAAGCTTACCTAACCGAAACTGTATAAAGCGGATCGGTAAGTTCAGTTCGGCGCTACTCGGTTTTTGTAATTAATATACCCAGCGTAAGTTGTCGTCTCAACGCTTCAAGTATCGATCAAAGTACTTATTACACCACCACTTCGTTTATCTGTTTCTTATTAAACCGTTGGAGTTGATCGCCTTCGAATTGAATTTGTTATCCTTGTTAAAGTTTAATGAGAATTAATATTGAAGATTGATCTGAAGGGGTTGTCTTATATTTATAAGTAGACAGCAGATGCTTGTACAAAGTGAACCATTTCTGACGTCAGTTTAAAAAATGTGCTTCATCTTATGCTATCATTATTTCTGTGTTTCTCCTATCTTCGCTTCTCCTATTGTTCTCCTATACTCTTGCCTCCTAATCTATAAGCATCTAGTACTAATTCTAGATTACTTATGCTCAACAATATAATCCACTGTCCTTGAAGCCAATTTTTTATGAAATCTGCTGTCTATTTATAGTCTCGCATCTCTTTTTCCGTCTCTCTTGCGAAGTATTCAAATGCAACACCTGTCTTATTATCAATAAAAAATAAAAACAATATTGTACAATAAACAATTAATTCTTCTTAATGATTTTTTTAGCATAATGAATTTTGATCATTAATATTAAAGCCTATAGCCCTCTTTTCGCAGGATCTCATCTTAACCATGCGTGCAATTTCATCAGAACCATCAAATTTCCGTCCCCGTCCCCCGCTGACCAGTTTCCACGCAGATCAATGCGACAAGCCAAAACTTTATCTGGCTCGGCGCGAAGTCGTTAATCCTTCGACGAAACGCAAGACAGACAGGATTAAAACCAAAAATTACCAATTTACGTCTCATTCCATCTAACGGGCGAGCCGAAAAAGCTTTCCCATCGAATTTCATTCGTAATTTATCTCGATAACCGGGTTTTTTCGTCGCCCGGGAATTTTCGTACGCTACGCTATACACCGACGTGCCGCTGCGCTCGTCACACATCTACAGAATTTTCGTAGGGACGCTGTGCTGCGCCACATCGACGTGCCATCACATCTATAGGGGACGTGGATTTGCGAGCATCCCGACGTACCACTATGCCCCCGGCAGCGCATCTACAGAGGACGTGGATTTGCGAGCAGCGCTGGTAATATTCAGTCAGTACGTATCGGGACAGTCGTGTTTCTTCCGTAAATTTAACGATTTTAGCAGACGTACCCGCGCCGCGCCGCGTCGCGAAATGATCTACGGCTCGCTCGTATGACTCGGCAGCTAATGCTTTAATATGCGCAAAGGGTGCCATGCCCGTGTCACGCGGATTACCGCTAATTGTAGTTTATGCTTTATACTACGCTATTCTCTTGTACCCTCTGTCGTCCGTTGGGTGTTCGATATATGTACATATGTATGTATGTATTTACGGATGGGTCTCACGTGTATGGTTCTGCGTATAGACAAGTGCCTCCCTATGGGTATGGCAATTTCTATTTTCGCGAACAATCTCGAATTCTAATGGGTGCGACAATTTCTGTACGCGACAGTCCTAAGTATTTTCTAATGATTCGAAAGTCTAATCATTTTCTCTTCACACGAATTATAACGTCAACTAGTACTTAAGGGACTATATCAGTGTGACTGCTCATAATATAGCTGATTTTTAGAAATTCTTTTGGAAGAAAGTGTTTCATTGAATGTTTTAGAACAATTTGATTTTTTCATTTTTCACACTGGTATAACGCCTTAATGACTTGCTGAAAGAGGACTTAATTGACATATAAAAGGAGAATACCGCACGCCTTGATGACATGCTTGATAGTGTCAAACAGAACTTACCCTTTACCTGTGTCGTTAATCTTCTGGTCGTCTCGTGCTATTCCTGCCATTTTTAAAGAACCATACCTATATAGACTTATGTGCCAATGCCACTGAAGAGATTAATCTCATTTGTTTGGTGAATCAAAACCTCTAACTGTTAAAAATAAAATTTCTACTTTTTCTAATACTACATTGAATCATTAATTAAAGTACCATCTATTTAATGCAAATTATTGAATCTAAGGTAAACTTGAATAATTTATGATATACAATGCAATTTTATATGTATATAATTTTTTAAGTATGATCTAATGAAACTATAACTTGCTGTAGTTGATATCAAATTTGAGGGACTGTTCATTTGACTAAAAGATAATATTAATTGAGGACTAGGATAGGGTGAATAAAACCAACAGGGTACATTTTCTATAATATATTTTACATTATAAACCAACCATACATCATCATAATAATATCTTATACTCTTAAGCCTAAGCGTGTCTTTATCCTAAATTCTCGTTTATATATACTTCCTTCATATTTATACTTTGTTTATTTTTCATCATAGTATTTATATATTTCTTTATTTATATTCATCATTATTTATAATATATACGCTATATTATGTATACATAATATCATACACCATTTTTCGTCTTCCCACGTTTATGCAAGAGCGTCTCGCGTTCCCATCGCTTTCTAACCCATCGAGAATTGTCATTTGGAGGTATCTGTCCCCTTCGCTTCCACTTTCCTTCTATTACATGTGCACGCGTACGGATCTAACTACCCCTGGGCGAACGCCACCCGAGATCGACTCGTGTATAAAGTGTCTCCGTCTCGCATTAATTCTTCCTATCATGCTCGTCTGTTTCCGCGTGACTTTATATAATGTGTACATGGTTGGCCTGCGCGCACGATACGGTTGCGGTACCGTTTACGTTACAAATTACATGTACATTATTACAAGATTCCTTTCATTCCATTATAAGTGTGTTTTGTTCGACTTACTTCCGGCGGCTGCATATTAACTAAGCTTATGACTATAGGAAGCTACGCCTCAGGACACCACGGGCCCAAATCGTGGATATCGAATTTAGTTTCATCGTTGTCATCGATGCCTCTGATCGAAGAATATAAGAACACTCAGCGTCGCCATGAAAAATAGATAGAGGGATTTTTATTCGCTTATTATGGTTGCTTCGGTTCCCACTATTTTTCTTTTGCGTTTTATGGCATTCGGTAAGGGACAGAGGGAGGAATCGGATAAACTATGTAATCCAATCAGCATCGATCGATTGATTGTTTACCAAGAATTGGGAAACAGTCAAGGAACCATTAAGGACTTTTACTAAATTGTATGAAACGTGATGGCCATTTTTTGACACAGAAGATGTCCAGCGTTAGCATGAATTCCTCGCAGTTAGAGTGCTTGAATTTTGTGTTCTCTTTGTATGTGATGTATGAATGACACTCTGAACAGTAATTGAGAGCGTTATTTTTTGGTACTAATCCATGACTGTGAACAGTCCCTCGCGAGGTATTTCTCCTCTTTTACTATCGTTGCTTCATTTCCCACTATTATTCTTCTTTTGGGCCTTAGTGAAGCTGTCGCATACTCTCCGCAATGACCCCATAAATGGTAACTCACCACCACCGTTGTCATAAAGAGTCCCTCGCGAGGGACTTATTCCCTTTCACTATCGTTACATCATTCTCCTACTATTACACTACTACTATTTCCTTTTCGGGCCTTATTGATATACTCTCACATGCTACTACTTTGCCTAAAATTGGGCAAATCTCTCAATAATGTTAACGTTGGACTTCTTCTTATATTTCTTTGAACCGTTCAATCTTGCTTTATAAATTTTCTTTTTTCCCTTTAGGTTTCCCTCTAGCATTCTCTTCAATCTCTTCCCTCCGTTACATGATATCTTATTTTATACAACGAACGTATTATACATTTTGAGAGCCCACGAGGTCCAGCAGGCTAGCTACTATTTATTCCGAATCTCCTGACGCGGTTTTTTCATTATGATTTGATGTCTCGCTTATTATTATTATGGCTAGGGATATTTAACACAGTATATCGCGGAGATACACTCCACCTTCCATCCTCCCCTCTCTAAACTTATATTCGATATATTCTCTAATTTATCTCGTCTAATGTTAGCTTCTTCTTCTTATACATTTAGTTCTTGGTATGTATATATATTATACATGTTTCTGGTTTCGTACGAGTGTGTCCTGTGTATACATATACGTATAGATGCATGTATACACGCACGTATATACAGGTTGTCTCAATACTGATGGTCCAAACCGTCGAAGAACCAGAATTTTCCATAAGGGAATAAATCGACTTATTTCCTTGCGTATAATTATGGTTCCCCTACGGTTGTACCATTAATACTGAGTCAGCCTGATTATATATGCACTTATTGTGGTACTTTGTAGTCTTTTCGTAATATATATATATGTATATATATATATATTTATATTTATATTTATATTTATATTTATATTTATATTTATATTTGTATTTATATTTATATTTATATTTATATTTATATTTGTATTTATATTTATATTTATATTTATATTTATATTTATATTTATATTTATATTTATATTTATATTTATATTTATATTTATATTTATATTTATATTTATATTTATATTTATATTTATATTTATATTTATATTTATATTTATATTTATATCTATATTTATATCTGTATTTATATCTGTATTTATATTTATATTTATATTTGTATTTATATTTGTATTTATATATTTATATTTATATGATCATATACATAGGTATGTTCGGTGGCTACGCTTACGGCTCCTACTTTTGCATTCTTTTCGCTGTGTGCATCGCTTCAACATTCCTGTATTTAATACTAAACTGTATTTTTTTTCATTTTCACGTATCTTTTAATGGTACTTCGCGTCGATTATTCTTAAATGGCTCAGACCGCTGCCTTCTTATCCGTATTTCCAATTCGACATGGTTGAACATGGGATGAGTTTTGAATTTCAGATTTCAACGACGATAGTACTAATGCCTCGCCTCTTACTTTTGAATAATTTGAATTGTTGACAGAAAAGAAATTCTTGCGTTGGACGTTTCATTCAAAGTATTATTTCCTGTTTTATTTTAAGCAACACTGTTTCCCTATTGAACAGGTAAATAGCATTGCTTATTTTTGTACATACGCGAAATCTTTTTCGTAAACGAAGTCCCCGTTTACTGTATAACGTCGGAGAAGTTATTAACAATTTTTTTGCTCCTCTCTATAATTTCTAATGGTAGATTGCTGCTAAAACAACGCAATGATATGTTTCACATTTGCTTCGTGCTTCAACGGTCGTATAAGAAAGATATAACGTTCGTTATAATAAGTATCTCAATTTCTGGTCCCAATTTCTACTCACTAGCTTATTTTTCTATAATTTTTAATGTCAAAGTTGCTAAAGTTGTTAGTTTATCCTTTTATCCTCTCAGATCTATGATTTATTAAAGATTCCAGGGTTAAAAAAAGTTCATAATATCTAGAGTGTTTAACATGGATTCCATGGGTTCGTTAATATCTTCATTTTCATCATAGATTACTAAAAATTGTCTGAAGATCAAGTTCTCGGGTTCAAGATGAGGAATACTGTGATCATTTTATTTGTCGTAGGATACTAGGATTTTACATTTCACTGTCTTCGGAATGACCAACGATCTTTTTATTTTCCGTGGGATGTTAAGGTTCTTTTCCTAAAAATCGTAAAATCCATGCTAAACGAAACGATCTGTGTAAAATTATCGAGATATATCAGCGAGTAGAAATTAGGCAACAGAAAAAATAGAAATTGGGACGATTTACTGTGCGTGACAGGGTGACACATCGAGTGGCACACCCGATGACACAGGGCGACACACAACGCGACACAAGTGACACGCCACATGACACAAGTGACACATCGTATGACACAAGTGACACCTCGCATGACAGAGGTGACATACCACGTGACAAAAGTGCCATACCCGATGACATGAGTGATATTCCTTAGAAGCAATGGTGAATAATCAGAAGTTAGGGCATTTACTGTTCATGTTAGAATTAGCGATACAGGAAGAAAAATTGATTTTACTGATGCCGATGACCCAAAATACCCACTCATCTATCTATCCTGGAACTCGGCTATCGATTATTTCAGTCCTCGTCGAAAGGAGCCACGTAATAAAAATCCCTAAATATATGTTTCTCGAATGATTGTCAGCTATCATACTCACTGTCAGCAACTCCCCAGTAAAATAGAAGAAGAGCCTCTCTTCAGTGTGAGAAAATCATTTGTAGAGCAACTCGGTTGTTCGGCATCAGGGAGGTTCGGTTGCAGTATCAGGGGGTGAACAAAATGGGTAAGAATAAAAGGAGCTGGGTAAGACAAAAGAACGTCACAAAGACGCGATACGTAGTAATGAAAGAAACTCGAAGACGCCGGTAAATGCGGGAAGAAGAATAGGACTAGAGGAGGAATGAGAGGAGAGAGAAAGGGGAGAAAAAACTAGGTCGTGGAAACGCGAGAATGTCGTGATTCGATAACGGGTAGGCGGCTGGTATGCCAACTTGCAGAAGCTTAAACGACGCGGCGGTAAAAATTCTTGAAACGACGGCGCGGGATCGCGAAATATCGGACATTTATCGTTACGCTGTAGAATGTCGGCAATCTCTGGTAAAGAAGGCAGCAGCCACGTTTCTCGCTCGTCTCGCCACGATTTTGTGTTACTGTATGGGAATGTGCGTGCTTTTTTCCTCGAACCGTCGGTGCAACAGTGCTGAACGTTATTATTTTCACCAGCGACCCTCCAAGGAGCGAGACCTAAGCGATTAAGCGATGATTTCTGACTTGTACCCGCGGTGATATTGCTAGAGCCTAAACACTCTTCTTCGGATCAATAAAGAGCTTTCATTTCATTTCTGACTAGCCGCGAAGAAGTGCGCCTAAACCAGAAATGGGGACGAAACGAAGAAGTAAATATAGTAGTTCCAGGGCTCGACTGTACAAAACCTGCGGGATAAAAAGGTATAAAAAAGTAATGTAATATTGTTTTATTATTATCAACATTTTAATTCCTAAAAGCAACATTCGAAATTTTGACGATCTAACTTCCGGTTTAAGTGGGTTTTATGTACACGTCTGACTCCCTGGAGGGACACTTGTCTTTCCATGATTTCATGTTATACCATATGGGAATGTCTGTGCGTGCTTTTTCCTCTGTTGGTGCAACAGTGCTGAACGTGTATTATTTTTTGTTTCTTCATCATCGATTCTCTTCTTACATCCTGTTTATCCTAATCGTTTAAGCTAGACTAGTGTCACTATGGCTAAGGTTCGTTTAAATTCCTACGATTCTTCTATTATACGTACATACGCTGTCGTGTAACGATGTATAGGTTCCTTTCGCTTGAGCCCTGCGTATTTACAATACGTGTATGTATGTATGTATGTATGTAGTACATGTAGTTTTGTGCGTCGCGTACGTTACGTTTACATGTGCAGTTGTAGTGTACGGTGTGTGTCGCTTTTTGTTTCTTAGTTTAATTTATTTCCCTCGGGTGCGGTTACGCGCGTTTAGGTACCATAAATGGATTTTTGTCACTTTTGACATTCTACGGTCTAGAGCTGTTCACGTTTTCTCTTTAGGTCTGGTTGGCGCATGTATAATGGCGGGCAATCTCTTGTATTTTATAAAATAATAATAGTAGTAAATAGTGCAAGTAAATTCAAAATGACAAAAGTATATTATTACAATTATAATATAATTTTGCCTTTTTTAATTTACTTGTACTATTTATTGTTATTATTTATTTAGTTGATTTATATGAAGAGAAAAAAATTGATTTTATTGGAGTTTTGGATTGTATATATTGGAGCAGTAGGCTGCATAAATTCCAGCCTCTTCATAGTATGAAAAAAGTTTCCCTAAATCTCTTTGTAACAAAACAACAAAAGTTTATAACATAAACTTCAAACAATCTTATAGTGTAAGATAATGGTTAATTTGTTTGCTAAGTTTTTAAATCCGGGGAGTCATTAATTTCGTATCACGTTGACAGTAGGAAGAACAACTCTAGACATACACCAGTCTCGCACTTTCATTCCTCACCCTCTCGCATCATTTGTTCTTTAAATATCTTTTTACACATTCCTCCTTACCTCGATCCCATTCTTCTATTTACTTCCCAAAACCCCGTGCTATCTACTTACTTACGATTATCTATTTATCACCTTATGCTACACTTTTTGGTTTCCCCTTTGATGCACCGCCGTCCTCGCTTTCACTTGGCTAGATTCTCTTCGCTCGATTAACCTAGGCAATGTTAAGTACATACTTGGTACTATTCATTCAGTAAATTCTATACACGCCTCGATGCTTAAGGCGGCATTATTCAAATACTTTTTACAAGTCGAGGGTCCCTGATCATGGTGGAAAGAAAACACAAATGTGCTATTTAGGCTTTAATGTCAAGATCGATCGTTTCTGATCCAAACGAACCCCATTTTGGATGAAGATTAAATGAAAGATTTATTTCAAACTAAATAAGCAATGATACATAAGTAGATGTAAATCGCTGATTGAGGACCAAGGAAATCAAGGAACTACCACAAACTGGAACGTCAGTAATAAATTGCACATAAAACATTCATTAATTTATAACAACGATTTGCCAAATTAAAATAAACAATTATACGTCATTGGCCTCAAGTGGGTAATTTATTTTTACTGCCTTCAAGTGAGAGTCATGTATTTTAAAAAATCGAGCGACTGCCTAAACTGGGTCGAAGTTAACATTAAATGAGTTATAAAAAGTTCAATTTATAACAGTATTTCGTTGAATTAAAATGAAAATGTTTATATTATTGCTTTAAATTTATTGAATGTCTGAAACCTCAGAATTGACTTTTTAAAATTAATCTTGAAAATGATTGAACATAATGGCTCTCATTTGGGCCAACGCATTGTTGGTTGCTTTATTTAACCTAACCAAACCTAAATCCGACACCTTTATCCCCTTTCCACCATACCTACTCCTTTTTTAAAAGAATTCTGGGACCCTCTTTCACACCGTTTAAAGTGGAATCAAGTCGAGAAGCCAAGTCCCAAAAACTTAGGCAAGAGTTCAGTGCACGATTTGATTCATCTTCNTTAACCTAACCAAACCTAAATCCGACACCTTTATCCCCTTTCCACCATACCTACTCCTTTTTTAAAAGAATTCTGGGACCCTCTTTTACACCGTTTAAAGTGGAATGAAGTCGAGAAGCAAAGTCCCAAAAACTTAGGCAAGAGTTCAGTGCACGATTTGATTCATCTTCTTCTTCGTATATTTAACTACAACATCCTTAAATTTCCCTTAAAATTCCTTCTACAGTTTGCATTACACCCTAACTCTTACCTCCTTTTTTGTACATCCTCTTCCCATCCTCTCGCTTATTCCACTTCCCCGAAAAATATCCTATATTTTTATTTTTTTTTGTTAATCGTTCGTTTGTTCGCCTAACTAATAATGTACACGATATTTTGTTTCGCTTATATCGCTACGTCGTTCCTTAAAACCTAGCCTCCCTTTTTTCCTTATTTCACGCACAGCGCTTTCTTTTCAATCCTACGACGATTCAAAATAACAAACAGCCCTCGTCGCCGCTGCACGTTCGTACATATTATACACATACATATATGTATGCATATGTACATATATAATATATACTGTTTTGTATGTGTATGTATATATTCGCTTATAATTTTTATTATTCGTCTCTTCCTCGCGATCGGTACCGTGTCCTTTTAGGCTGAGCATTTTTCTTTTTCCTTCAAATTCGATTAGTGAAACACGGAATTTAATAATTTCGTCAATTATTAATGATTTGTTCCTTTCGTTATTTTACTCGAATTTTGCTATTTACTTCGTTGTATCTTCGCATTACTTTTTAAAAACGACTGCTAGCTTACGTCTCTCGTATTTTATCAATTTACAAAACAATCGACGGACATAGAGTGTTGGTGTTGGATTTCTCTTTACATCTTTGGGCCATAGTTCTTATATTATGTTTTAGGTACGCGCGATAAAAATTTCATTGTACAACCTATTTTGATTCGTTTTGTAGAGTTCGTCTTACCGCGTCGATGCAAATGAATTGTGCTATATCAAAATAACGAGACGAATATTAAATCGTTTTTTTATAGAATTATTAACAGTAGTAATAACAGAATTGCTAATAAAGTAGTATTAATAATAAATTAATAATGAATTATAGAATTCAGTTAACAGTAATAGTGGCGTAGCTCCTGTAGGAAGGGTTCGTAATATGGAGGAGCCTTGGGCTCTGGGCCCTGTATGGGCCAACTGAGAAGGAAACATAATATAGAATATCCGGACAATATTATTTTATAAAAATTATATAAATTAATGGTTACGTGGTGTGTAGACGAATTTCTTTGTTCGTCTTAAATAATTATGACTATTTCATTAAGAGTTATGCCATTTTTATATCTTGACGAGTTATTTAATATACTTCATAAAAATCGACTACTTTTTAACAAGGAAGGGCAGGGTGTCCTCCAAGTATGTTTGCCTTAGCTACGCCACTGAATAATAAATTCGAGGAACCGACTTCCGAGTCAACAAATTAAACAGCAAATAACAAGTTTGACAATAGACAAATCAACAAATCGTGAAACAATTATTAATTTCAACGAACAACAAATTTCCGCAAAAATTCTGAAAGATGTTTCTTGGGAAGACACTAACGATATGAGATCATTAACGCGTAGGTGTTGAGTTTTATTGTACACTTACTCTTTACAAGCCAGGCATGGAAACGGTTTGTTCACTCTTATCGAATAAAACGATCATACTTAACGTTTTTAAGACCATCATTGCCTCATCGCCAGTCGTTTCATCTAGTTTCTATAATATTTTCACATACTGACGTGTTTTTCTGTAATCTTATGTCGTATTAATATATTTGCTATTAATTTTGTTTTCCTAGTCTGTAATTTATAATTTAAAGGTACAGTATTTTACAAATCATGATTTAATATTCGAACATCAATTATGGAGTAAACAAAAACAATTAAATATAAATATTATAAATATGGTAAATAAAATTATAAAAAAATTATTTAAATTTCATTGAAAATTATAGAAAAATTATCTATTGATATTTAAATGTTACTTAATAATAATGTTAATTAATAAGTGAATAGAAATTGGGAGATTTACCTTAGGTGTACTCGTCAAGAAGTTTTTTCATCGATACTCAATTTCATTAAAAATGTGAATAGTTCACGATCAAGAATGGATTAAACATTCACGAGAGCTTGGACTAAAATGAATATGGAACCCACTTTAGGTCAGCAAAAAATGATCATTTCAGACCCTGCTAGCCCCTTGTTTAATCCCTCCCTGTTCACGATACTCTAAAATTGCGTGTCGATGAAAATATTATATGAGAAATTTCGTTTGACAAGCAAAGTAATTTCTGTAACAAGAAAACACATCTTTTAAACTGACACTATAAACAGCTTGGCTAAAAGTCCGTTTGGACATGATTCTCGACGAGGCAAGGGTGGCTCAGAGTTTACGAGGGATTAATAATGGCACGAAATACTTGTGGTCCGCGAGATGGACTGAAGGCACACCATTTTTATCCACATCCACATGGGCACGTGTCGGGTCGTTTCCAGTGAAAGTAATAAATTTATACCGATGAATTCCTAAATGCTATGTTGCCCCAAGTGGGTTTGATTTCATCGCGTTCGGACCGCAAATATACGAGGCAATTTAGTTAACTTAACATAAATATGTCTTCCGTTTTTTATATTACGAAAAACTTCACAGGATAATTTAAATCCTTTCTAAAGATGAATACCACGTTAATGATATACCACAAATGACAGTGCCATAACGAGGGTATGAAGCGTCTAACTTGCACCTCCCAACAATGACAAAATAAATAGAAAATTTTAATGTAACAAGTTAAATTATACTAAATGCAGTATATTAAATACGCCAAACCTAGATATCATTTTATGAAGCTTCTTCATGATGCGAAAAACGGGAGATATTTAGGTGTATTATTAAGTTAGTTCAAATACCTTGTATACATATATTAAACGACACAATTTCTGTTCATCTCCTAATTTCAATCCACTGGCTTATTTACTATCATTCCATACGACAATCATGAACGAAAATTATATTAACCACTGAATAAGAATTGTAAAATGAACAGAAATATTCCTGAACATTCTCCCGTTTAACTAGAACACCGTCTTGTCTAGACACCAATTCAATCTTTGATCATCAGGTTTTTGATTCGGAAACGTAGAACGCTTTTGATTCATTTAAAGCATGATCCGTCTAACTTTTGATTAATAACAATGTCCCCCAATCCCCTTTCATTCCCCTTATCCAAGTCTCACCCTCCCTGACTCCCGCATTCTCATATCTCCTGGTTCCCCGGCCATGTCCGCGATATACTTCGGTATATCTCGTCTAAATCCTATGAGTTTCATCGTATCAGAACGAAGCTCGATTTTTTTCCCCTCGTACGACGAGACAGTTTCATTATTGAAAAAAACAGTGTACAAACAGGGGCGGACAAAGGACGTGGTGGAGCCGTCAAAGGATGATTCCGACGAGTGGGACAGCGGCGGATGGAAGTACGATACGAAACGAAGCATCGGATCGTGCTTAAAACCGAAAGAGGCGCAGAGAGTAAGAAGAATAGACGACGGGAGATTTGAAGCGGAGGGGATCATAGATAGGCAAATCAGATGGGATTACTTCGTCCCCTGTTATACTTGTTAAACCGTCGTTCCAGTTCAATTTTTTTTCTTAATCCCTAACCCGTTCTCTCGCCTAACGACGATGATTCTACCTCGGCTCGCTATTGGCGAAGGTTTAAGGGTCTAAAGGTTTTCTCTTGTTTTGTTTTATTCAGACGGAATTACATTACATGGGGAGAGACTGTTTCTCTTCTTCTTTTTAAAGTGTCAATTATCTCTTGTTTTGTTCTATCCAGACGGAATTACGTTACAAGGAAGAGAGACTTTTTCTCNATATTTTCTGTTTTAATTATTTTAATTATTTACTGCGGTATTTAACTGTTCTTTCCATGAATTATTATTACTATTGTTTTTATTATTGTTATATTATTATTATTACTATTATTATATTCGGNCATTTTTTTTTTCTTTTTTTGAAAATGTCAATTGTTCGAGGACAGGATACGAACTCGCGAGGAAGGAACTCGACGTATTTTTTTTTTCTCTCTAANTTTTTTTTCCTTTTTTTTTGAAAATGTCAATTGTTCGAGGACAGGATACGAACTCGCGAGGAAGGAACTCGACGTATTTTTTTTTTTCTCTCTAATCTAACTTTCGTGCTGTTTGTGCAATGTGTCTATCTACGAATTGTTTAATTTCTCTCTCGTCACTCACTTCTGCTGCTTATAGAGAATTCTCAGTGTCTTACAGACTCTCGCGCTTCTCGCTCGCTTACGCGCTTTCGCTTTCCATGAAGTAACAGAGAGAGGGACAAATCGAATATTAATGTCGGTTCAGATGACGGAGACTGAGAAGATTTTTACTGACAGCGATCGACAGGTTCAGTGGAATCTAATCTAACTTGATTCGTTTTTTATACTTTTAAATCTTTCAAGTCAAATCTCAGATCATCGGGCCCGTCCTGGTTGTGAAATACTACTGAATTAAGTGTCTCAGACTCAACCGTAGTGTCCTTCTAACAACCTGGGAAGGACCCTAATTCAACTGACTGATTCCTTTCTTACGGAATTTTACGATTTTTCATTGATTTTTGGAAAAATTAGTTTTTTTTTTATATCTTGGCAATTAATTGATCACTCGATTATAATACAAAACGCGAAATAAATATTGTTTTATTATTATTTTTTCGCCCTTTCTTGGAGGGTTCCTAATTCTATCCAGCGTACCTGTCGATCCTCAACAGAAAATTCTTCTCGCGTTTGAATATACTTTGATTATTCCCATCTCTCTTACTCCATATTAATTCTACCTCTGGCCCTAGCCATACTTCGTACGCGTGCTTATGCGTTCATCGCGCGTTTCACATACACATTCGAATCTTTAATTCCCCTCGCTTTAACTGCGGCCAAGTCGAAATTCGGGACGTCGTATCGGACAGACCATATAATCGGTTCCATATCGATTAATCAATTCATTAAAACGCCAGCATGTGCTCTCCTCTCAATACCTCTACATCTTTCGTTGTTACGAATTCGTGGCTCGCCTAGCTGAAGTAGCTGAGAGAGCGAGTATACAATAAGAGAGACGCTGGGATAATCGTTTTCCTCCATTTCCCTAAGCTTAACAATTTATTGCTTAAGCGTCTTAAATTAGAGATTTCCTCCTCCCGTTTTGGTTCTATAGTATCCCGTATTATATAAAAATCTAAGGTATGTATATATATATATATATGTACTTATATATATATATATAAGTTAAAAACACCACGGTAGACCCGACACGATTGATCGGAGCCGACCGACTGTTTACATCCCCTTTCCCTTTTTTTTTTAACCTTTTTCTTTCACTTTTTTTCACTACTTCTCGCGATATGAACGCGTGAAATCCGGTCGACACCTCTCAGCGAATACGGCTGATCGTTTGTTCGTTTGTTTTTTTTTTTTATAAAAATATCCAACTGTCTAAACGCGTCGTGTCGAAAGGATCGAGGTCGAATAATAAAAACGGCTGTCCGCGAAGCCGACTGTCTGCGAAGACCTCCGCGCACGGTGATTTGTCATTTTGGCCTCGAGTCTGATAATAATAAATCTAATAAACCGAAGGGGGTGAGAAGTCCTCGCAGCGGCGGGGAAAATTTCAATCGAGACGCGTGGATCGTTTTACAGTCCCGCGGTCTGGGGCAGGTGTGGCGAGCTTACACCCCGAAGGCCCTTTTCCGGACTAGACGACCCTCACTCGCTCAGTACTAATGGATAAGACGACATATTCTACGGTATTTAAACGCAGAGACGATTCGAAGGCCCGTAAGGCCCATGAGGCCTATCTTAAGTCTTAAGTGAACCTATCGCCTTGGACCTGCCTAATACTTTTAGTTGTAATGTAGCGAAAATTCTGAAAAAATTCAAAGACGTGCTACTATATGAATGCTACATCTCTGACTTTTCTCAAATTTTTCCTTTCATTGACGTTAAAAAGAAAATTGCTGAAAATCGCAAATTTCGAAAAATTGCCAGATGGAAGGATGGAACACGATTTTCATTCTCCAAATCTAACGCGTTAAAAATTCCGAGATACACTACTACACAAGTCATACGTTTGAGAATATTTAAAAATGTTCATATTGCAAATTAAAATTCGCAACTGACGAGTATGGTTAACAATTTTACTTCGCGAGTTGCAGTGAACGAAAAATTGTGAAAAATTCAGAGGCAGGTCTGAAAACAGAGCCGAGCGATGAGAGCGGAAGTCAGAAGCTCGCCGCCGCTGGCTCAGAATCGAGCGGGTTTTAGCGATTAGATATACATACATACGAAGGTACGTTTGACGGTTCCCGTTTCAGGAGCCGGAGTCCGAGATGTCGCTTCCGGGTCTGTTCGTCTTCGCCGAATTTCGATATCGCCCTCGAGTAACTTTTTATAACATACCTACCTAGCTAGCTAATCGGTTGAATTCTTCGTTTAATAATAACCATTATTTTTTTTTTGTTCCGTTAAATTTATATCATCTTTTTTTTATACAAGTGTGCACACGTGTTCTTATTTATACTCCACGATTAAGTCGCTGGCCCAACATCTTTCTAGTAACGACGTTGTTACACACGTTATCTCTCTCACACTCGCCCTTCCATTAATTTAATCTTCACCGTTTTAAAGCCCAAACTACAAAAATAATTGAATCCGGGTTACGGGTCAATTAACGTCCGCCTCTCCCCCACCCCCCCCGTTTCTCGAGACAAGGGACGACTTCGCAACCTCTGCCTCTTCTACAAGAAGTCCATTCGCGACACAAAATATTGGCTGGTTTACAAATAGCGATGATCACATGGCTGGTCCGCGTATCCCGGGATTCGTGTTTCATTACTGAAGCTTTCGAGACTACCGTGAAACGCCTATCTATTAATTCAAGCTTGAGAGAGNAAAGACGTGCTACTATATGAATGCTACATCTCTGACTTTTCTCAAATTTTTCCTTTCATTGACGTTAAAAAGAAAATTGCTGAAAATCGCAAATTTCGAAAAATTGCCAGATGGAAGGATGGAACACGATTTTCATTCTCCAAATCTAACGCGTTAAAAATTCCGAGATACACTACTACACAAGTCATACGTTTGAGAATATTTAAAAATGTTCATATTGCAAATTAAAATTCGCAACTGACGAGTATGGTTAACAATTTTACTTCGCGAGTTGCAGTGAACGAAAAATTGTGAAAAATTCAGAGGCAGGTCTGAAAACAGAGCCGAGCGATGAGAGCGGAAGTCAGAAGCTCGCCGCCGCTGGCTCAGAATCGAGCGGGTTTTAGCGATTAGATATACATACATACGAAGGTACGTTTGACGGTTCCCGTTTCAGGAGCCGGAGTCCGAGATGTCGCTTCCGGGTCTGTTCGTCTTCGCCGAATTTCGATATCGCCCTCGAGTAACTTTTTATAACATACCTACCTAGCTAGCTAATCGGTTGAATTCTTCGTTTAATAATAACCATTATTTTTTTTTTGTTCCGTTAAATTTATATCATCTTTTTTTTATACAAGTGTGCACACGTGTTCTTATTTATACTCCACGATTAAGTCGCTGGCCCAACATCTTTCTAGTAACGACGTTGTTACACACGTTATCTCTCTCACACTCGCCCTTCCATTAATTTAATCTTCACCGTTTTAAAGCCCAAACTACAAAAATAATTGAATCCGGGTTACGGGTCAATTAACGTCCGCCTCTCCCCCACCCCCCCCGTTTCTCGAGACAAGGGACGACTTCGCAACCTCTGCCTCTTCTACAAGAAGTCCATTCGCGACACAAAATATTGGCTGGTTTACAAATAGCGATGATCACATGGCTGGTCCGCGTATCCCGGGATTCGTGTTTCATTACTGAAGCTTTCGAGACTACCGTGAAACGCCTATCTATTAATTCAAGCTTGAGAGAGACGCTACGTTTTATATTCTACAGACTGGACGAGAGGATACCTCCGATTTGTTTCAAGCCAGCTTAGCTTTTACAGTTTCTTCTTCCTCGGTTACATTGGACGTGAAAATTGGGAACCCAAATGTGTCTTTCCTTCTCTTTAATATTTATTTATATATATGTGTGTATGTATATATATAAGAATTTAAATATCTTTGTCTTTCTTTCTCCCTTTGCGATTGGCTCACATAACCCGGCAATTTCCCTCGTTTTTACTTTTATAATATGTTTCATCGTCAAGCCGGTAACGGCGTTGTTGCTTTTGTCGTCGCTGTGGCGTCGATGCTAATTTTGTTGTTGTTGGTTGTTGTTGTTGTGGTGATAATGGTGGTGGTAACTGTTGTTGTTGTTGCTGTAGAAGTTGTTCCTGTCGGTGGGGTGTACTTGCTTACCATCACACTAGAAGGCTAGGCGTCAGCCAGTCCTCATCCGCTAGCTGGACCGCAACCAAGAACACACTTTACCATTTGAACACACAAACGCTGGTTAAGTCTTGGTCCGTGTTTCAATGGGGTAAGGTAAATGTCCCGATTCCTAATCACGTCCCAATTTCTACTCACTGCCAATTTTCTACACTTTTCACATAATAAATACGTTGTGTCTCTAAGGTGACAGAAGTGAAATATTTGTATTTTTGAGTGATCATCCAAGAACTGGATAAACTCTATCAAACACCAAAGATGTACCAAATTAGCTAAAAGTCCCATTGATTATAGAGCATTAGTGTCACTCTTCTTTAGTATCTCTCTAAAAACTGTTAGAACATAATTGAGCGCAGTTATGTTTCTGCAATTTTAATAAATAAAATTTAGGTTTCCGCGATTTTAAGAATTAGAAACTGCCTGTAGTTTTGATTGACAAAGTTGATTGTAAATGATTTGTTACTTGATAAATACGAATGTATTATTACATATGTATTAAAATCCCCATGCGAAAGTCCTTTTTATTGTAAATTTTTATTTATACGTTATTTTTCTGGTTGTCAGTGAAGTCACGCTTAGCTGAGTAGAAATTGGGACATTTACCTTAATAGAAATATTCTCTCGATAATTTCTC
>SMSR01010051.1:7046-19193 GCA_019453355.1 Ceratina japonica
GGATTGTCGGATTGTCGGATTGTCGGATTGTCGGATTATCGGATTATCGGATTATCGGTTTATCGGAATATTGGAATATTGGAATATTAAAGTACTGGAATATTGGTAGAATGTTAGATCACTAGAATATTGGAATATTGGAATAATGGATTAGTGGAATATTAGAATATTGGAATATTAAAGCACTGGAATATTGGAATACTAGAATATTAGATCATTAGCATATTAGCGGCCATCACGTGACACAAAAATACGCGACAATTTATTGAAGGATTAAAGAATTTAGTTCAATCGGTTTTAACATGTATAGTTCGTTAGTTAAACGACTACTTACGTGAGTAAATAATAGGAACTACTTGTGTTTTCAGCAAAGCATAGAGGCACTGCTCGTTCGTTTCCGCTGATTGCAACAAATTTTAATGAACTTATCTACGATATAATTGGTAATTGACAAAATATCATGATAAAAATTCGAAGGGACATATCTTTTTTAATGTTCAAATTTAATTGTGAAAACTGCTTAGGACTTTGATTGGATCAAGGCGAGTGTAGTTTCGGAAAATCGATGGCATGGGATCCAGCAATAATTCGAACGAGTCGTGCAACCTTAGATTGGCGTTCGGAGACACTGCGTTGTTCTGCTATTCCTTGCTGCTCGTCATATTTATTCAATAGTTACAGTGCTACGAAAAAGGTTGATCACCGGGTACACCATTTCCGATAAGTTCGTCGTGGCTATGACCATGTCGTCCTCGTTCAAGTAAAACCTCGAGTTACTCTCGTGCGTGCGTTTTAATCCGATTTTATCGCCGACCCTCGTCCGCTTCAGGCTCAGGCAGTAATTCATGAGCAGGACGTACCCGTTGTGCCACACTTCGTTAGCTAAATTTCAAATTTCATATATTAAAAATTCATAGGTGACTCAAGGGATTTCGGATTCGCACGCATACGTAGAAAATACAGAAATTACAGTAGCGGTGTCGTACGAAAATGAAAGATAGCACGTGCCACATTTTCTACGTACATAAAGTGACTTCCATTAATATTGTAATTAAATAAATAAAATTAATTACATAATATCGGACGACTTCACTTTCTGTGGGACGTTAGAAGAACTTAGTTTCGTCGATGTTTCGAGTATAAAAGTAAACGACATGATTTGTTAATTTTCCATTACGACTTCTAATAAAAATTGGAGACATCCCGCGTTTGTAGATCTGCTACATTCATAAGTAGATTTGGGAGTTTTACACTTATGAAAGTTAACAAAATAGATTTTAGTTCGAAATTCCTTCATCGTTTACGAGCATTGTATTATTCATTCATCTTAAAATATATTGGAAAATGAATAGATTCTGGAATTCTATTACAAGAAAGGAAAGAATTTTGTTAACGAATTTTGTGATGCCTAAATGTTAGATCTAATGGAGTAAAAATAGCACGAAGCTGGTCCAAACGTTCTCATTGTGAGTTGTCCTCTTACCTTTTTATCGTTGCGGACTTCGAACAGCTAGTCATCTTCGAGTCTCATAATGTTCATGCACGTCAAAGGATAAGAGATAGTCAGTCAGTTTTTTTCAAAATCGTTAACTCCGTAAAAACTGAGGTGGTTCCACACATTCTCGTGGTAAGTTCTTATTGATGAATCCAGTGTAAGTAATGTCCAATAACTAATTTTTTCATTCCACAGTTGGCCTCTTGGCCTACGGAAGGGAGGGTACCATAGAGGATACCACTTATTACGTGAAGCTATCAAATATAAGCAGAATAAAATTGCCGATCTGCTTATGCGCCATGGAAATGCGAGATGTAGAAAATGAAAATTACCATGTTGGTGATGCGGTTGCCCTTATTTTTAATAGCATATATTAAAGGTTAATATTTACCTTAAAATAATAATATAATAAGCAGTTCGGCAATTTCATTCTGCTTATATTTGATAGCTTCACGTAATAAGTGGTACCCTATACGATACCCTACCTTCCGTAGGGGATTTTTATTAATTTAATTGTTAACTTTGTTTAAATTTCCTTCGCGGACAACAGATATAATCTCACGACTCATTGTACATCTACTCGACGTGTCCGTTTCAGACATATTTTCTCAGTTTAATTATTTATTAAACCTAATTGATAATGACAAGACGTAATAGACCCGCCTGTTTATCTCCAGTCTCAATGACCTAAAAGTATAAGACGTATGTGACTTCTCTCACTTCCATTTTTAGATTCTCTATATCCTACTATTAATTTCAACAATTTTTAAACGTTTGTTAAATTACCAACAGCATTGTTTTACTTACTGAATTCTATCCTGTTGAACTGCGGTTATATGTATATTAACGTTCGTTACACAATGGATACGGAACGACAATGACCAACAGATTAGAACTGATTGGGACGAATAAGCAAAATATTTTGAATTTGGTGAGGTCGAAATCGAGACGAAAGTGAACCACGGTCGTGCCAGACCAGAGACCTCATCTCAGAAAAAAAACTCAACATCCGGATTTTAGAGGCAATAATACACTTTCCTGCTGGATAAAGATAATCTTCTGACGTTTACGGATGGAGTCGGAATATTCATACCCATCTAGAACAAGATGGAACGCAGTTCTTTTGTATTTCTTGACTATGTTTACGTCGGCACCGCTTTCTGTGAGAGCCACAACGGCTTTGGACTCTCCAGCAATGGATGCATAATGGAGTGCAGTATAACCATACTTATTTACGGAATCGATGTAGGCACCCAAATTCAAGAGAAGTTTAATGATACGTACGTGACCACCTCGAACAGCAAACTGCAGCCCCGTAAGTCCATGTCCGTTTGTGGCATGCACGTCCATTCCTTTTTTGATTAGTAGCCTACAAAGTTCTTCGTTCCAATCTTGCGCAACCAAATGAATCATTGGCATGTCAAGTTTAGTTTTCGAGTTGATACTATTGGCACCATGTTCTAAGAGGATTTGTACGATGTTGTTCTTTCTATACAGAACGGCTAGATACAGCGCTGTACATTTATTATCGTCTTTTGCATTCACGTCGGCTCCAGCTTTTAGTAGTAACCTGCAAACCTCTTTCATTCCTTTTTTCGCAACAGAATGAAGCGATGTTGTGCCATGTTCATTGTTCAAGTCGAAATGGATACCATGTTCTAAGAGGATTTGTACGATGTTTTTGTGTCCCTTCTCATCTTCTAAATGCAGCGCTGTAAATTTATTATCATCTTTGGCATTTACGTCAGCTCAAGTTTTCTAGTCCTCGTATTTCCCGAATATCGTGTGTGCAATTTTATTCCTCGGATAGATGGAATCGAATGAGGGATCCTCTTGTACGTTTTCTGCAACCAAGAACGTTAAGGTAGTTAACACAATGTATTATCATGCGCATTTAAAATTGATACTGCCAAAGATAATATCTTCGGGCGATATTCAATGTCGTTACTTATTTTGATGATCGCTTCAAGCACGCCTCAAGCATTTACTTAAGTGCCTGTATTGGGTGGACACAGTAACATAAGTAACGACTAGGAATAAATGTCCGTTCAATGTGTGAATATAGTACAACGTAAACGCAAATTCTTACTGTTTCCAAGATCAGAAACTGCCTTGTCCATTTTCCAAATCATTGTGCCTTTCCAATACCCGTGATATCTGACTTCAGATTCGTGATCAGCGATCCAAAAAACCCTCCTATAACAAATTTGGTATCACAATAAAATAAAATATTATGTTTGTACCTTTATACAGGGTGCCCCAGAAAGATTGTAGGAGCCGAAAATGGCAGATTGGGAGGGTCTTACTGAACAACAACTTGACAAACAACTACTTTGGCAAATATGAAACGGGGCTTGTCTACCGAATTATTAACAAAAAACACGGACCAATGAGAAACTTAGACTTCAAGTCGGGAGTGTACCTACGATCAAGTGGATTAATTATTATTTATAATTGATCGATCAAACGAGCCCGGGCGAAGTTCGATCGTGATTATACGTAGACGTCTCGTTCGAAGATGATTACTGGTAGTAGCGTCAGCTATGCTCTAATCAACAACTTCAGAGTATTCAAATTTTTAGTTTTGGCACGCCGCCTGCATCTACTTATGGCGCTGCGTACCGATCGTCATATTTTTTAGAGAATTGGTTCTAAAGATCTGAAAAATGATTTTTTATGAAGATTGTCTTTGAAGANTCTTCTTTTCTTTCCCATCTTAATTTTCTATCTATGTTAAAAAACAATACTATTTTATTATTACTATGGATTACTCCACGTGTGGATCGTGGAACTCTGAAGTTGTGGATTAGAGCATAGCTGACGCTACTACCAGTAATCATTGAGAACGAGACGTCGTAGTATAATACGGAATGAACAATTTCCTTGCATTGTCATTCATGTAATTTATTATTCGTTATTTTCGTAAAAAGCTTCGTACTGAGCGAAACGCTTGTTCGTGCCGAGCGTCCAGCTTAGTCCCAACACTTCCGACTTGGAGTCCAAGTTAGCCGAGCGCTTTTATTACTTCATATTTTTTTTATAATAACTCGATAACCAAGCTTCATTTCGTATTTTGCCAAAGGAAATTGTTGTTCAGTAAGGTCCACCCAATTTGCCATTTTCGGTTCCTGCAGTCTTTCTGGGACACCCTGTACACCTAGTATCGTTGATGACCGCTTATAAATCAACTGTGACACAGGAAAGATCCTATAATGCGATTTCGGGAAATTTCGAACGGGCAGTTCGAATCTTTATTCTGGACAGACTAACAAAAGAGCGTAGTGAAACAGAAGATACATATAGCTGAGTTCACGATCACCGTATACTTAGCACGATCACCATATACTAATGAAAAATAATTAAAGATAAATTGTTTGAATAATTGAGGGAATAATTTAGGGAAATTTAGGGAATCAGATTTAGAATTTTGGGAGTTCTAATTAATTAGTTATAACAAAAACAAAGTAGACCGTCAAGATATCGGAAAGGTAATATTTTTGAAAAATTTTTAATTGCAAATGATGCAGAATAATTTAGGGAAATGATCTCTATAGTTTTTATAATTTAGGGAATTCGAAATACGTTGTTAATTAGTGAATAAAGTTTCATCACTTCAATGCAACACACTATTCGCTATGTGCGTAGACCGTGTTTCCCTCTGGTGGTTCGATAGTATGTACTAATGCAGGACAATTTACAAAGAAAATAATAGGAAAAGTTATTTATATTGTAAAAAAAGATATTTATGTGTAGCAGAAGTGCACTGTTTAAGTAATACAATTAATTCTAACCGGAATTGAATTATTACGTGTAACGAGACATGTAAGTAAATAGTTTAAAATACTTTTATTTTTATGCAAAGGTATACTGATTTGGAGGTTGACACTTTAAATGAAATATTGATAAAAAAATGGAAATATATTTTTCGGTAAATAATAGGTTTGCATGGCATATTTTCTTAGTTTCCTATTATTTTCATGTAAGTGGCTCATTTTTACAATTAATTTATATACTGATAATGTGAAAATCGTCCTGCATTGTTTCTTTTCTATGCCACGTAACGCGCTTCCATAGTTTCGCCTATCCCCTCCAACCAAACGCACGGAGCGAATACCTAAACTCGATTGTCGAGATAGAAAAAAAACAAAATTCCTCTTTATTTACAATCATAAATGATACAGATCAATTTAGGGAAGTGATCCCTACAGTTTTTATAATGTAGGGAATCCGAACACAGTTGTTAATCCAGTTTAGGTATAGTGTGTTGCATTGAAATGATGAAACTTTATTCACTAATTAACAACGTTTTTCGAATTCCCTTAATTATAAAAACTATAGGGATCATTTCCCTAAATTATTCTGCATCATTTGCAATTACAAATTTTTCAAAAATATTACCTTTCCGATATCTTGACGGTCTACTTTGTTTTTGTTATAACTAATTAATTAGAACTCCCAAAATTCTAAATCTCATTCCCTAAATTTCCCTAAATTATTCCCTCAATTATTCAAAAAATTTATCTTTAATTATTTTTCATTAGTACGCTAAGTATACGGTGGTGAGTTCACGAGAGAATAACCTGCGCAAAGACCAGTATTCAGTCATTTAGAATTATTTGATTATGTTAGATTCACATATCTCCTGAACTTCTAGCTTCTCAACATAAGCACCGAGGAGAGATTCTTAAAGAGACAGCCTTATGGGACTTTGTGTCGCACGAAAGAGTCGGCAATTTTCGACGCCCTCTAAAACATGTAGCCAGTACAGTAAGAAACAGATAGCAAAACACTCGTCGGTGGTGAGCCGACCACATGATCTTACACGTTACCGACGAATCATCTTTAGAGTACTGATAAAATAGTACCATAGACGAAGTATACAATTTTTTTTCGTTTTCGTATGTAAACGTACGGACGGATGACTCACGGGATTCCGAATCCACGTCGCATGCAGACATACAAAATATAGCAGTACATCGGCATCGGCATCAACATCTGAGGCAGCATCGACGTCATCTACCCAGCCAACCATCTGTCAGCAGACTGACGGCAAATTGCAGGCAGGTTCTGTCCTCTGTTGCAGAATCTAACGGCAGAATGCTGTTAGGTTGTGTCAGAATCTGAAGCTCATTTTGCTACAGGCCTGGCGTCAACTACCTGCGGCACACTGGCGGCAGGTCCTGCCGGCAGGTCTGCCGTCAGTCTGCAGTTTTCCTGCCCTCAGGCTTGGAAGCAGATCTGGCGACAGAATGAGTGCATAATGTTGTTAGCTCTGCCGGCAGGCCTTCCGTCATTGTGTAGTCATTCTGTCGCAAGGCGTGACGCCAGACCTGTCGTCAAAATGACGCCAGATTTCATGTCAAAATGACAGCAGTCTGCAATTCATTATGCACAAATTCTGCAAAGTATTATGTACACATATTGCCTTTAAATTAATAAAAAAAAGGAAGGAATAACTCTTCTTATTGAATGTGTATATTATTATTTATTTATTTATTATACATATGTAAAAATTCATTATTCCTCAATTTCCCAGTCGTTGTTGCTTTCCACAGTCATCCTCCGCACTCCAGATGCTGCCACCAGTAATCAGACGTGGCCTCTCCCTTCGATTCCTGTAACTCAGAACATTAGAGAGAAGTTAGAAACGTATCGTGAACACTTGAAATACATGCGGTTAGAAATTATGTGTCTACTGAGATATAATAAAATGTAAACTTACGTTCTCAATATAGCCGAGATGAGGGACATCCTTTCTCGATTTCCCAGTCGTTGTTGCTTTCCACAGTCATCCTCCGCACTCCAGATGCTGCCACCAGTAATCAGACGTGGCCTCTCCCTTCGATTCCTGTAACTCCAGAACATTAGAGAAGTTAGAAACGTATCGTGAACACCGGTAACCATAACAACATCAGTTCCCTCTATGGTGCGTAAACGCATTCCCCACCTCCTTAANTCCAAGTAGCAGCGACTCATGGAACGCATTACTCATAGAGACAGATAGAGAGAGAGAGAGAGAGAGATAGAGAGAGAGAGAGAGAAGAGAGAGAGAGAGAGCGTGTCACATTTCTTATGAATGTATGCGAAGCGATTTCGTCATCCAGTGAATCGTTTACGAATGACTGGTAGTGTGAATGCATGAGTAACAGTTGAGGGGGAATTGTCCCCCCAGCAATGGAAAACTTTAAATTCTAACATAAGGCGTGCGGTAGGCCGCAATTGTACACATTTTTGTATCCACCCCCAGCGTCGCGAGGTGTCGGGGGAACATTTATTGAAAATAAAGCGCTTCATTTGTTTCTGCCCCAAAAAATACATCTGAAATCGACAATTTTAATCATGTCGGACACCCACAAAGAAATATGCAAAATATAATAATCAACAATGAAGCGTGTATTTTTTGCGTACAATTCGAGAATGGCTGCAGACCTCTTCCATAATAAATATATAATCGTGTAAAGGGATTTCACGTTTGAAAATGGAAAAATTTTATTTTTTTTTATTTTATGGTATATAGGGCACATTGTACTGAGTAAAAAAGCTCTAGTAAACATAGGTCCAAATTTTGCTGGTTGCAGGTTGAAATTTTGTTTGAAGAACTATGTAACCGAATCCACCATGCTTGTCAAATAATTCGACAGAAATGTGGGATTTCAATTATTTTAATATCATTTTAATACAAAATTATTGTTTTAACATTATTTTAATATCAATAATATTAAAAATATTTAATAACATTAATAATATTAATAAATTTAATAATTGTTAAGCAAATATTGGTTGCGCAGTGAACAGGATGCGGGGCGAAAGCCAACACGTCTTATTCAACAAAATAAGTATCATAGTTTATTAACTTCACGTATAATATGACAAAGCTTTCTCGGTACAGAGATTCGCGTGCTCGATAGAACATGGCGTGCAATATGTATTAAAGAAAGAACAACGATCGGTAAGTAACCAAAAAAGAACGCGCGGTGGCGCTACGGACGACAGCATCGGTACGGTCAGCATAGCTGTCGAGGGAGATTCAATCTCTTCAACAATAATAAATTATTGATAATATTAATAATACTTTGTAAACAAAAATGTTTATATCTCAGAAACGGTTGACCTTTGGACCTATGTTTACTAAAGCTTTTTTACTCAGTACAGTGTGCCCTATACACCATATAAATATTGAATCCTTTTTTTTGAACACCCTGTATATTTATTCCTGGCGGCCGGCGAGCGCCGTGCGTCTGTATTCGGGGATCTGCGAGTACGACGTACGACGCGCACAACGCGTGTATGTGTGCGTGCTGATTTTCAGGCGAGAAAATATCAAAGCCAGATAAAATGCTGATCTCTCCCAAACCTCTTCTTCGAAATTTGTTCCTTTCTTCGTCATTGTACAAATGTATAAATCACAGTCGATATACGTTGTTGTAAATTGCAACAATAATCGAAACGCAAAATATGAATTTTATTAACACTTTTTCGTATATGAGAAGTACAAAAATAAAAAAGAGAAGTACGTATCATCATGAAGAATGGTAGACAACCCGTCATAAAAAAAAAGGTTGCCGAAAAGGACCTGGATAGCAGGAAATACCCGACAGTCCAAAACATCGGACAACGAGTCTGGCCACCAGATGTTTAAATCGAAAACGGTAGAGTAATAAAAAGATGGGACAGGCATTACTTGAAAAAAAAAAGTAAAGAGGAATATGTTCCGCCTTCAAGGACAGGGTTGCCTATTATTATTGACAACCCCTTTTGCTATCGAACTTTGTTAAGGATGGTTGCCCTAACTGGGAGCCGGAGGTGAGANGTAAAGAGGAAAATGTTCCGCCTTCAAGGACAGAGTTGCCTATTATTTATGACAACCCCTTTTGCTATCGAACTTTGTTAAGGATGGTTGCCCTAACTGGGAGCCGGAGGTGAGAACCGGGTAGAGAAGAGAATCTGACACAATTTATTCCTCAGTAACAATAGTAACGTTTATTCAAGAAAATCCCGAAACCCAAATAAACAAATATCAAAATTCTTAATATAAATTGAATGAGTCGGTAGCAGGGATGACCGCGGAAATCGCCCTGGTAGTCCTCCTGCACTTGGTATTATTGATCACTGGAAATGAAAATAAACCGCGATTAGAGCACTTAAAAAACCTGTACCTTTATTCAATGGTAAACGAATTTACAATTCGTACTTCGCGATAGTGGCCTGTATTGGTGGCACGAGAAGAGCTCAACTCTTTACCTCGCGCCAAGTACGTATCAAAACGTGACCTCGGATAATTCGAGGTGTTGCAGGCGTAACTTTTTACTGTCTGATGGCGTCTTTAATTCAGTCTTAATTCAGTGCACAATCTGTATCACTAATAATCGATCGGCTTCTGCCTCGTCACACTACTTCCATACGTCCTGCTTATCACTCACTCTCTCTACTCAACGTGTCCCGCTTATGTGTATATTTTGGTAAGTTTATTTTTCGGTTACTTGCTCATACGTCTAGCGACNCATATATTTTGGTAAGTTTATTTTTCGGTTACTTGCTCATACGTCTAGCGACATAAGGTACATCAAGAATGTATAAACGAACATACACTACTTTTATTGTAACTAACATTGAGTGCGACAACATTGCACAACGACAAGCATCGTTGTATTCAATGTCCGCTCCTTTCAAAGTGTCTATCGAAGATACTGGCTTACAATCTGTACAAAGTATCAGCTTGTGTTCCACAATCGGTGTTTTATCAGTCAAATTTTATCGGTCAAATCATCTTTGTCACTGTAAATTAATAATGATGTTCGGTCGCACCCATAAATATGGCAGGCCAACAAATTGTAAACTGTCTTTTGTTAAGCTTTAAACTCTTACAATACACTATTACAATTACAACAAAAGAACTTCAATCCCGCGATATCCAGCCGATAATTACGATTCCTTAGACATCATTTCCCAGCTATTGAACGTAATAAGATTAACCACATCGATAACTATCATGAGAAATCGCAACTTCTCAAGTACTCACGTCCGTCCTATCTAAGATAATTGATTTCACTGAATTAACAACTACGTCAACTCTCACATCAAACTGATAAGTTTTGAAAGATCAAACTAAATTCTCTAATTTCGTGAGTCACAGGAGTGCAGGAGAAATAACGCAGCGCTGGAATAAAAATTCCCTCGCTTGAGAAGTGGGGGCTACTACTTAGAAGAGGTATTGCTAAAATGCAGGTGGGGAATAGTAGTGCTGAGTGAAATATCTAGGGAAAAAAGGGGAATGGAGCCCCACTTCTCGCGTGAGGGAATTTTACGCCAGGCATGGGCAAAAGTGGCTCCCGGGAATCGCAGGAGCTTAGGTGGAGATGCTTGACGCTATGTAACATATAGGCGCATATCTATATTTACGAATAGTGGGGAGAGCAACTAGTGTCGGTAAAAATTAAAATTGCTTATGTCTGTTTCACGCGGATAGAAGTGTGGCGTAAAATCTCTGTATATATTAATCTCCCGCCAGTTACGAGTCAGTAACTGACGCATTCGCGTTGGGTTTTGAAACTATTCGAACGACGGAAAACAGAAGACGTGGTCAGTTTTTAAACTCATAAAAGAAGTAACATAACTGCTGTTCCAAGATGGATAAACGTGTCCGACTAAAGTGTGCGATGTTGCCATGTATCCTATTCCACCTCCTGCTGTTAGTATGCGGTAAGTTAATTTCGATTAAACGTAAACGGCTCAATGACCGAGTTTGAAAATATACATGGTGACCCGGAAAAAATGTTAGAGCCGAAAATGGCAGATTGGGAGGGTCTTATTAAACAACAATTTCCTTTGGCCAAGTGCGAAATGGGGCTTAGTTACCGAGTTGTTAACGAAAAACACGGACCAACGAGACCGCTCGGTTGACTTTGGTTCCAACTCAGGAGCGTTAGCTCGGATCCGGACGCCCGACTTTTAACGCGAACAAGCGCTCCGCTCAGTACAAATTTAAGTTTTATGAAAATAACAAATAATTAATTATGTGAATGACATAATGCAAGGAAATTGTTCATTCTGTATTATGAATAACAAATAATTCAAGTGCATTAATTGTAAGTGCTTTTGCGTGTATAATTTTTAAATTTAATATATAATACTTTAGTTTAATCTGTAACGACTATCAGCGGAAGATCCGCAGCCGATAAAGCAAATGCGACAATTAATTACGAGGCCGTGCGACCTTCGGCCTAGCAACGCGAGCTTGTTGATTAACAGCGTCAGTAGCAACGCAACGGTATAAAAGAAGCGGCCGATTCCGCAGCCGACCGCATTTTGATAACTGCACTCGGTTGGGAGAGAACGAGGTGAGCCACGGTCGCCCAACTGAGAAGGAGAGTACGGCTGGACTATCCGCCGGACGCCTGCTGCAGCCAGGAGAGTACGGGGGCTACCCTGGGTCGTTCCTTGGAGGAAAGTACGGCTGGAATATCCGCCGGACACCAAACCAGGAATAGAGTACAGGGGACGTCACCCGGACGCCTGAGAATGCTTAGCTTAAGAGCGTCGGGAGAGAACGGTCGGACTATCCACCGGTCGCCCTATAATTTTAATATCTCTCATGGAGCGGAGAGAACGGTTGGATTAACCACCGGTCGCCCTCCAGGAGTTAATATAAGATT
>SMSR01010061.1:24755-37007 GCA_019453355.1 Ceratina japonica
ATTTTGCATATACATTTATAATGGGATTATTGACCCATTGACAAAAATACACGAAGTTGAGACTATTTTTAATTAAAATCGTTAAAATCATAATAAATTATTACTTTTTCAGTTTTTTCTTTCGTTATGTTATAATAATATAACATAATTTAATAATAAAAATATATATAATATTAATTTTACTTTTGTATGGGCATTTTACGAGGCGCCAAACTTTACACACACTATACAGCTGGGGGAGTACAACCTTAACTGTCCAGGGTCTATTCTCAAATTTATAATAACCTGAAGATTTTACAAGACCCAAAGAGAAAGTTCGAACCGTCGGTCAGTCGTGGGCCTCACGAAATTTTTACTTTCTTTTGTGCAGGGAAAATGCAACCCTCCTACTGTGACCTTGGTCCTTCCGTTTCTACGAGAAAATTCGTTCTGCAGAGAACATAAAACTTCCTTTCGTCACCGATCAGTTTTCTACACGTATATTCACTTCTAGCAAAACGCAAAACGCATCGCATCTTATTTTCTTTTTTGCTTTTCAACCAACTCCGTAAGAAGAAAGCTTCGTGTATATTTTTTAGCGCTTAATTTATGAAATCCTTATCGCAGGATACTTCTATCTTTCCTATAACCGTCTGTTTGTCACTCAGCACATTTTTAATTATGTAAATCTTTTTTTTTCTCTGTTCTTTTATACTCTTTTTACTCGTAAAGGGTCAATGGACCCGTGTAATAAATAAATAAATAAATAAATAAATGAATAAATAAATAAATAAATAAATAAACTCCGTGTACACTGCTGTTCGCATCAATTGCGATCGTGGAGCAGGACGCAACACTCTTGGGCAAACGAACGAGAGAACAGCGGATAAAGCGGATGGACGAGGAGCAAAGAAATCGGCGAGGGATCGCACGGAGGCGGGGGACGAAAGAAAGAAACAAAAATCGTGCGAGGTGAAGGAATGCTCGGCCTTGGCGCCTGCAGTCCGCCGAGAGAAGGTTAAAGATCTCACGAGAGGATCTTTTCTCCGATGATAGTCCGGATTTCGAACGGTGCATCACGATTATTCGGAGAAGACCGAGTCGATGTTTCATCGGACTTATACTTACAGCCGGCCGTCGTTATTAAATTCTATCGCCAATTCTGCTAGGAATTTATTCTGACAGCTTTAATAACTCCGGAGAGCGCGCGGGATGAATTTCAATTGGAAGTACATGGCGATACAGCGAGAGGAGTATTTCGGAAATCGTTGCAAGGATCGCGGAAGGCGACTTTGTTCTACGATTCGTTACAGTCTCGATTTCGCTCGGCGCTCCGCTTTCTCTCTCTCTTTCCGTTTCTCCGGCGATGACGAAGGATCGGAAGAAAAACCCGTGAGAAATTGCCGCGCGGTTTTTGCGCGGCCCGCTGGAAAAACAATTCGGTAGAACGGGAAGGGGAACGCGATCCGGGAATCTCGTACAGCGTAAATGCAAAAATCCACAGTTTCCATCCAAGTTCGCAACTTACGAGCGCGCCGGTATAATTGAATTCCGACGAGAGGCCTTTCGACCTTTTCCCGTTGCGCCGCTCGTATCGAGCGTGCCCGACGATTGTTACGAAATTTTCTTCCAATTATGAAACCGGCGGAGTCGATAGCGCAACGCAACGGAAGGGATTCCAACGGGAAAACGGAGCTCCGCCCGATATGCCGTTCCGTTCCGTTCCGTTCGACCCTCGAACGTACAGGAATTTAATTCGCTCCAGAACGAGCCAAGATAAACGCGAGAAAGTAACTTCCGCGGTGCGTTACGAGAAGAAGGGATGCTGCCGCTGCTCTTTTCACGTCGAACGTGGAATTAATTGCTCACGGCGAATAATCGCGGGGGAATTTGGTTAACGTCAAATCGGATTTTCATTCCTCCGCGTTTCATTCTCGTAATTATTAACTGGAATCTGTACGAGCCCGCGGGAACCGCGATTTCCTCGAACAAAAGCTAATTAATAACGATAAATGTGTTTGCACTTCCGATTAAACGTTACGGCCAGATCGCGGCCGTTACGGGCGCGGCGACGAATCGAACGAAGGAAACTGGGGCCAGACACGATGGGACGAACGTAATCCTCCGTTCCGGAGAGAAAGCATTTCTCCTCGTCGCGATGCCGCGCCGCGTTCATCCACTTTCGATGCTCGATTGCGGCGTGTAGACGGTACAAATGCATTGTGACACAGTTAGAAAAAAAAAAGGGAAAGAGAGGAGGAGAGCGTAAAAAGCGTTACTTTGAGCTTTTTGCGGGGATACGTCGAAATCCATCAGGCGCGATTCGCGACGAGTGCCGCGTGCCACTGGAGCGGCTCGAAAACGACTCTCGTCGATGGGTTTCGCGGGCCAGAACGAAACGACGAGGGAAAGGGAAACGTCGCGTTGACGTTTTCATGTTAATTTCGATAAGCGATCCGATCCGCCGCGAGCGGAGACTCGTTCGGTCTCGACGGCCGACGCGAAAGAAAATCCTAGATATACGATTTTCCGTTCCGCTGGTGAACATCGAGACCACGGACGATTTGATCGCTGCCAAAGGAGCGGACACGATAAAATCGTTAATGGAGCATCGAAACTGAAACTGCTCGTTATTTATCACGGCGCGCGCGTTAATTTAGACCGCAAAATTAGCGTTCGTCCAAGGCTGTTTTATTTCCGATCCAAAGTCTGGCGCGAAAGCAACTTCTCGAGAATAGGCGTACGCGCGAGGCCGGGGAGTAGTTTTTCGAATTTTTCAATCGATACGTAATAAACGCGGAGATGAAGATTTCGTCTGGGCGCGTAAATCTTTCGCGGCGCAATTCTTGCCGGCGGATCGACGCGATCCGATTTGGTTCGGTTAGAAGAGAAAAGGTCTCGCTTGAACGAGCAAACCGCGCGAGTTCCTGTCCACCGGCCAGGGTAATTTGCTCCGAGATCCTTGATCCTTATCACAATCTTTATTCAGTTACGCGTTTAAATCTAATTTCATCGGCGACTTTCGAAACCGTAAACGAGCGTCGTATATTTAGAGTTTAGAGGCGCTTAAGCTCTCCTCTTTCTCGATCCTCTCTGTCCCTCTTCAGAAAGAGAGAGATAAAGAGAGGGGATCTGGTTTAGCTTTACTTATTACGACGTATTGTACACGGTTGAGTAGTTAGGTGAAAGTGGACAGTTTGCGAAAAGTCCGATTGTGAGCGGGCGACAAAAAGGAAGGAGAGTTAATCTGCGAGGCGTGGCGCTCGTTTTCTCCCGGCTCGGGCCTGGAAACTCGCAACTGTTTACGATGCGACCGGTCGTCGTTCTTTAGTTAACGTCCGCGCGACGAGTCAAAGGGTAGATTCCCGATCGATGGCCATAATTCCTCGGACGATGCGCGTATACAGACGCCTACCTCGTTCGCCGAACTCCTACGCGTCCACGTGCCTCGATATTCGTGGCCCATCGCCTCCAATCCCGGATCGTTACGAGACCCAAATTCATTTACCAGTAGCTCGTGATAAAATAAAGGATAATATCAAATGGTGGCGGGTATCGATTCGGTCTGTGCATCGCGTAGGTATCGCGCGTAGCCAAGAGGGAAGTTCCTCGTGGCGAGCGGAATCGAGTCGAGTTCGCTCGCAGACGTCGTAGATCAGAAGAGAATTACGGACGTGGAGAGAAAGAGAGAAAGAGAGAGAGAGAGAGGACGAACAGAAGGGGCGGGAACACAGAAAACGAAGCCAGAGGAGAGAGAGAAGCCCGACGATAGTGGTACCGGTACTGGTGCCACGACCACGTGCATCGACCGAGGTCTTTGTCACTGGATACCACTCCGTTCCGTCGTTCCTCTCGCTCCTTTCTCTTTTTCTCCGTCTCTCGCCGCTGGCCGCACACACATGCACCCGCCGCGAGCGGCGCATCCAAATTATAAATCGATTACGGCTCGGATCTATCCCGGAGCGTCGCCGGAGAGAGCGGACGGACGCTGTATATAGGTTGGACAGAAGTAAAGGTAAAAATTTTCCGATATTTATCCGACCGTTGTGGAAATCGCGACGGCGAGTGAACAGCGCTGACATCGAAAGCACCTCGAGCGCGATTCTCTCCATCGAGACAAATAATAATCGAGCAGCCGCGGACGCGACGCCGCCGCCGCCGTCGATGGCCGGCCGCCGACAGCTCTAAAAGCATCCGACGCGATCGCGTCACGGCGAACATTTATTGACGCAACACGTTCGCCGATCGTAACTGGATATTATCGATGCGCGAATTCGTTGCACGGAGAGATTGCACGCGATCCTCTTTTATATATTCGTCGTCTCTCGGTTTCGCTTCGATCCGTTCCCTCCCTTCTGGCGAAACCAATTGGCCGCTCCTTAGTAACCGACCTATCGCCCAAACTAATTACGAGCAACGTTTTCACGGAACAGGCTTCGCTCGGTCCACGTTTGTCGCGGGCCCCGTGCCAGGGAATTGCAGTGTCTACGGATTGACCGGGTCCGAAAAGTGAAAAATTGCCGGATCTTCGCGACTCTTTACGGATTACGGCGTCCTCTCGTCGTCCAAATTGTTTTTTCATTCGTCGGAACATTTGCGCGGACGTGGCGAAAATGCAGCTATGAATCCCGGCCCTCGCGCGGCCGGCGAACAGTCGTTGTTTACCGCGCCCATCCGACAAGATATTGTTTTGCCTGTGCTTTTACATCGGCGATGAAAATCTCGATAATTAAATCCAATGCGTGGCACGCGGGTACGCGCGTCCTTCTCCCGCGGCTGATTGCGACCCGCTCCTGTACAATAGGAGAAAATAGCGAGGCTCGCGTTTCAATTAAAACTTTAACCGAGCGTGGAGCGCGTAATCTTTCCTCCCTTCTTCGCGCAAAATTAAAAACCACCCCCACAGGCGACTGTTTTACAAAATCGGTTATTTTTAGATCGCGCGAATCGCGCGCGAGTCCTGCGACAAAGAGAGTACCATTGGATATGCATGAGGACGATAACCGAACAAAGCTCGACTGTTTTATGCAATTCGCGGCGAGAGTGTACAAGTACGAAGAGACGGGGACACAGTCGGCTCTTTGAACGAGCCTTTGGACGCGGAATGTCCGAATCGAGTACTGTGTCTCGAGAACTCTCGTCGACGTTAAAAGATTGTCAGAAATCGGCGATAGCCCCGAGGCGGCCGCGGAGCGCTCGGCTCGGGTTTACAGTTCGCGATACGTACTCGTAGCCGGTGATTTAAACGACGAGGCACAGAGCTTAAGGCGGGCATTCGCTCCTCCGATAAAATGGACGCGCCGTTTAAAAACGCGTAACGCGCGCGACAAAAGCGGCGACGAGCATCCTCCCGCGGTCCATTGTCCGACGAGTCGTAAAATAAATCGTGGAAGCTCGTAGAAACCTGTGTTGTTCAGCGATTTCGTTAGGTTTAATTACCGATCTGTCTCGGGCTCTCGAGGCGTAAATTCGTCTGGAGGCGCGCGCGCGCGCTTAAGCCGCGAAAGGAAACCCGGCCGGCCTTACCGGTTGGCCAACGCCGGCGACTGTTTTTTCGTCGCGACGACCGAGTTTAAACCTCCCACGGACCAATAACGTTGCCACTGCAGATTCGCTCTCTCGGCGACGAGGAACAGCGGAAAAGCCCGTCGTCCCCGTTCCATTATATGCCGCTGCAAAAATGTAATTGCCACTAGCAGCGACGGGCGGGCTCTTACCTACGATACACGCGTAAACAACTGACGCAATTATTTCCGCACCAATTCGATATTACGGCCCTCCGGCAACCCTACCTTTTCCCTTCGCGGCGTTGTACACGTTGTCAGGACGACCGGGCCGAGGCTTCCGGGTACGCAAAATTCAAGCCGCGCGTTCTTTTCCCTTCGTTTCTCGGCGTCGCGTGAACTTTTCTGTCAACTTTCGACTCCCTCGGTCTCTCGCAGCCATTCTCGTTCGCACGCGATTGATTTCTCTGAAACCAGTCGGCAAGGGCTCCTCGTTCGTAGGTAGATACACGCGCGCGCGTATATCTACACGTTTGCACGCAGTGTATACACGTCCAGAGAGAGAAAGAGAGAGAGAGAGAGACGGAGGGGGGAAGCGAGACGGAGACAAAGGGGGAAAGGACAAAGCGTCGAGCTCCAAGTTCGGGCGTACCTATTCCGTAGAAACGTGCATGCATACCTCTCTCCCTCTCTCTCTCTCTATCTCTTGAATTCTCCTTTTACTGCACACCGCACATAGACGCGCAGGGAATCCTGTCTCTTTCTCCCTCCCCGGAATACGCGAAACGAACACACGAACGCGTGCACACGGGGGCCCCGTTGCACGTACCAGCCGCCAGTTGCACGCGTTTTTTCCTCTCCGGCCGGTTCTCTACGCGAAATAAAGCATGGGCGCGCATCGGGCGCAAGATCAAATAGAGTATATACACACGTCCAGAGCGTGTGTAGCCGCACGCACGCACGCACGTACGCGCGCGTCGCCGGCGCTACGCGCACGCACACGAGCCGAGGCTCGTTATCAAGCGGTTCGAAGCGGGCATGACAGTCGAGGCACGACGAAAAAACACAAACGAGAGCAACAAGATGCAGGAGAGAGAAACGCATTCGCAGCTACGGTTACGTACACAAAGAAGACACAGAGAGGCAAGCGAGATCGTCTTCGATAGGGGAAAATAAACGTAGAGAGGGACGTGGACGTAGTCGGGCGGGTAGTACCTAGAGCGAGGTCCGCGAGGATGAACGAGGGACGAGACCGGTTGCTGCTTACCCTACTGCCGGGAAGGTCGCGTACGGGAACATGGTCGGGCACGGTTTCCAGGATCGCCGCTCCTCCCTGGGTCCTGACTATCCGCCGCTTACTCTCCTCCACGCTGTCCGCGTCGTCTCTCACCTCCGCGACGTCGCACAGGTTAAACGAACCACACACTGTCACTCGTCGCGGCGTACATACACGTAGGCAGCACACAAGTTCAAGGCCACAGCGATCCCGCGAACGGAGCCGAGAGAAGAACGAGCCAGGAACAAAGAGGACGACGACGATGACGACGACTACGAGGAGGCACGGGCGGCCGAACGAGCGTGGCACCGTGCAGATCCCTACGGCCTGCCGGACCGTTTCGAACAAAGGGCCCGCTGTTGTGGAAAGGAAACGGGACGCCGTTTGATGACAGCAGGACCGGCTGGCTCTCTCTCTCTCTCTCTCTCTCACGGCTTCGACACCACTCGCGGTATTCGCACGCGAACGACCACACTACTCTCTGTTCGTTTCTCTCACAGCGAGCCTGATACTACTCCCCCGCGTTCACACCCTCGTGGCTCCTTTTCCTCCTCTGGCTCTGTTTAGAATTGTAGGTTAACGACAACGGCCGGTCAGACGGCAAACGGCGGCGGCGGCGGCGTCGGTGCGCGTCTCTCCAGTTCTCGCACTTCACAGTTCACAGTGTGGCAGCTGTACGCTCGCCTCCTCGATCCCGACGGCGTGGGAGAAGCCTGGCCCGTGGAAGGGATGGACGAGGGGGGCACAGATTGGCCGAACCGAGGGATACCAACCGAAGTAGGGGTAGGTTAGGTTGGGACACCTGAGGGGAGAAGCGAGCGCACCCCTATGCGAACGTGGCCGTGGTGCGTACTACGAAAACGGGTGCACGCACACGCACGCACCGCTGTGTGCGTGCGTACGTGTTTAAGAATGATAGACTCCCGGTTTTACCCCCGACCGGGGACCGAGATGCATTTTGCACGCCGCCCGAACCCCCCAGAAAAACCTCCGATCCGGTCGTTGCAAATTCTTGCGTCACATCGTAGAACTCTGAATCAATGTCCCCTGGTTTTCCTGTTGGCGGATTTTATGCCTGCCCGAAACAGTTCTCTCTCTCGTTGCGATTTAAGTATTCGTTGATAATCTAAACGCGAACAGGCTGAGAAACCGGTTTTGAGGCCGGCCGTGCGCTCGTACGTCACGGTAAATGCACGTATCCCGACGATGCGACGTAGCTCTCGACGTCACCGGCTCCTTCGATTTCAACAGGCCTCGCGACATACACGAATAACGAATCGATGGTAATACGCAACAATGTTATAGATTTTGTAATGGGCGCGAATGGAAAGAGCGGATGATGTATGCGAGAGTGTGACGAATGGTTGGAGGAGAGACAGAGAGGTATAAAAGGGAGTGAGCGACTGAGAGTGTGGATTAGTTAGTTAGTCAGTGAAACTGGAGAAATTGGCGAGAGAACGAATAGAGATTGGGAATCCAACGATAGCATACATATTTGTACCTTTATACATTAATTACCGTTTAGTAACAGATTTTTAAATAAAATCTTTAATAACAAGTTATTTTTGATACCGAGGAAATCTGTGTTTTTCTCCCTTCTAGACCCTTTTCTGAGGACCACTTCGCGAGCTGAGAGTATTTGAGTTTTCACAACGAATTAGGTACGGAAGACATGAAAGAACGAAGACTTCGATCGGAGAGAGGTTCCTTTTGTACCTCGTTATGCATCCTAACCATGTTCTAAACGCCTCGAGTTTCGTTCTTCGAAGACACTTCTCTCCGGAAGCATTGTTCAAGCGAGTTTTTCGCAAGAAGAGACCGAGAATGCTAACGGCGAGGCGTTCACCGGACACGTGCGCGCCGACACAAAGAGACGTGGGCTCGATGAGGAAACGAGCGCAAACGTAAACTGTGAGTCGATACTAAGTTTGCGCAACTGCATGTACGTACGATTCGACCAAAGAAATTATGACACATCGGAGAGTTTCGAGGAGAGTATAGACCACCTACGGATCAATTCTCCAGATACATGGCCACCGATCTGGATTTGGTCATGTATGGCAGATTTCTTACAATTAGGATTGCTTGTCAATCGAGTGCATAAGAAGCGTTTATAAGAACACTGTTAAAAGTATCATTGAATTTAATGCACTTTTCGTGAAAAATAATACATTAAATTTAAGTTTTTCATATATTAAACACATATGAATGCAAATTTACCATAAAATTAATGAATTTTTAAAATAATTTGATGAACTTTCAGAAAATTTAATGAATTTGTAAGAAAATTTGATGTACCGTTCATGAAAACTAGTGTTCCGCAATGAATATTTGATAAAATTTTTCATTAAACTTGATAAAAAAAAATACATCAATATTGCTTCATGTATTTCTTCATCAAATCCAATGAAACATTGTTAACAGTGAAGGAACATAAAACAATCTCTACCTTCGATCTGTTCGTCAAATTCTGAATTCTTCGTCTGCCGAATAATATTCCCAGTTCTTCATTAAAAATGTAATCGTCTTGTATCAGAATGTTCACAATAATTAACTCATAATTGATATGTGGATAAATATATGTATATCTCAATAAAACATGCAGCGTAACGTCTGATGTGCTCGTTGTAGCGGGTCTCGACTGACTGTCTCGATTCCTTTCTTTCTTTTTTTTTTTTTATAGGCAATTGCCTAGGTGAAACATCATGTCAAGTTCAACAGCAACATCAACAGTTACCTGAGAGCCAACTCTCCTAAACTGTAGCTTAAGTTTTAATAACATGAAAATAAGAGAAAACACTACGTTGCTTGATTTTTATGACTGGGATAAAATTGTCAAAAACCCAGATTATTAGGACTCGACTGACTGTCTCGATTCCCTACCGATCGTGTTTCTTATATTCAAATCGTATCTGCTTCGAGCAACACTGTTGCAATTCCGCTTTCCATTGTGTCCGCACTTATCCGATTTCCTAACATTGTTATATCCTCAGGCGACATTGTTCTTACAAAAATTGCAACCCAAGTGACCGATCTTCCGAATACAACCTAGCGTCTGCTCTTCGTACCGAACTTGAAGACGTACTCACATAAAAAACGTTTGATTACCGCAGCGCGCAGTCTCTCGCAGCCCGAGAAATCGCGCGACGCGACGGAACGCCAAGAGGGCAGGTCAGGATCGAGACGATCTGGCCGGCCTCCAAATCGCTGGCCAGATTCTGGACGCGCGTGTCTCGACCCAAGGTAAATGTGCCGGCTGACACGGAACAAAAAGACCGCGGACCTTATCGTCCCGCGATGAATCACGCGCGTGCACCTTTCTCCTTCGCTCCGGACCAAGGTAAACGCTCGGGCGAACGTGGAAAACCTCGTCCACATTCGCGAAAAAAAAAAAAAAATACACGAAACATTTCAAAGATTCGTATTGTACGCGCATTGTCGATGTTTTTCATTCAATTCGAATATCGACGCTATCAGGATATCGACGCGATGCGAATAACACGTTCGTCTACTAACCAAGCAATATCTAAATGGCGTGCAAGTAGGTGCGCGTCTACGCGGCGACTTTAATCTCGCGGAGTAGATACCGTTCCCATACCGCAAGCCGCGCTTACCGCGTTACAATTACTCGAATCTTGAGTAATCGCGTTACAGCCGCGATTGGCGGCGAGGAAAAAGCGAGGATTCGAGCAAAACCGTCCGCAGGCCGCACGTACGTACGTACGCAGACCGGCTGCAGGTGAGACAAAACGCAGGAAGCACTCGCCGGGTCTCGGACTTCCTCGTCCGGGTAACGCGAACCTCGTCGAGGACGGGGAACGATACTCGTAGTGCTTCTCCCTCGGTGGAAACCTATCTCCTTCGGCTCGGTTCCCTCCCGTCGGCGGACGCGCGCGATTTTATTACGCAAATTGAATTTGCACGACTGTCGCGCGCGTCGCTTAGCCAGAATCGTCGGTCTCCGCCGGGAGACAACGTCGCGGATATCGGGCTAACGAAGTATACTTTAATTGATTCGAGCCCGGAGGACGTTAAAAGCCGCGAATCGCCGTATCCGACGGATCTCCCCGGAAATATATCCCCGACTCTCGATGAACGGCCGATAAAAGATCCGCCGGGTCGATTTTGGACGCGAGAATTAATTAATATTTTCTTACGGGGTTAAAATATCGCCGACGATATTTATTTATTTATTTATTTATTTATTATACAGGTTAGAAAACCCTTTGTACAAAGGATAATAGTAAGAGCAGTACAGTTGGCATAAATATGATATGAGACAACGCAATGGGGCATTGAGCTTGATTTGTTCCAAAAGCAACGGAGAGTCCATATTATTATTCAGAAGATTTCTGAGAGATATTATTTCAGAGATAGTCCTTCTACTTTCCAGAGATAGGATATTAAATTTGGACGTGATGATGTTATAGTTATGGTCTGTATACCGAAGAGGGGAATCAGTCATAAGAGACAGATGTCTTAAAAACTTGTGTTTTCATGATATTCATTCACCGTGAAAAACGTGAACGGTCGACGGAATTCCTTATCGCGATAACACGGTCGGTTCGGAGTCCCGTCGATTCGGGTTTAATCGAGCGGATTACATATTCGCAGCCGCTAATTAACGCCGACAATGTCCCCTTACGATGTTAATAGACGGGCTATCAGTATCAGGCACGACACTCGCCGCCCGAACTGTCCGTTTACCTACGGCGTAATTTCGAGTAGAATCGCAACGCCCCGTTCGACGGAACCTTTTGTTCTTTCGTTATTTCATGATCTACGTACGACGGGTAATTCGCGAGGAACGGGTTCGGAGAACGTGGGAACGATTAACCCGGGCGCGGGTCTCGCTCGGACGCGAGTTTAAATAGTTTAAATATCGCGGAAATTGAAGCTATAAATTCGGCGTTGCCATAAATTTCGCGCGGCCGGGCTTCACCTTCGGGCTCGGCCAAGAGAAAAGTAAGAAAGGGGAAATAAGGTTGCGAGGGAACGTATCCGAAGCGTGAAAACGAGTGCGAAAGCCGAGGCCATTGGAACGCGCGTCGAATATTTCGCGACGAAAAATGGATAAGTTACTAGATACACTCCGCTAACCCGATTTTCCCGTGGAAGAAAACCAGCCGCGCTCTCGAGACAGGTTATTCATCCAAGAAACACGATGCAGGATTACATTGTTCGACGTAAACCTCGAGACTACTACAGGCTCCCATAAAAGGGGAATATCGTGTTTCATCTCGTACAACTTTCAGCCAGCGTTTCCTCGCGACGCGACGAACGCCGGAATATATTTCCGCGTCGGGGAACAAAAAAAGAAAAAAAAAACGAAAGAACCGCGATAGGCGAACTTCTCGGGAAGAAAGTATTCGAGATAATTGCATCGAACGTAGATAATGCTCGTTGAAGAAGGGAAAAAATCAAGAGGGGATAATTTAGAGACGTTCAATTTTCCGCGCGGGCTCGGCTGCGGGAAAATCGGTTGCAATAACA